>JAMZAV010003240.1:0-104354 GCA_024449915.1 Sweltsa coloradensis | reverse complement strand
CTTCCATACTCACTTCTCTTTGGCGAACGCAGGAGGGCAGCTTTCCTGTTGCAAGGGTCCTGGTTCGAATCCAGGGTAAGTCATGGATTTCTTGTCTCCGAGCACCAGAGTTGGGAGGGAAGCCCCTTACTGTCTGTGCTGACTGTGTGCCCAGTATGAATGGTGTGTGTATATATATATAGATAGATATATATATGATAAAAACAAGGATCTTGGGTAAAACCGCGTCGAAAATAAGATGAACCAGGGCAGAACCTGGGCGTCCACCGACGTTTCGTCTGTACTACGTCAGACATTTTCAAGGTTGACTGTGACTCTACGGAGGTTGGAGTCACAGTGGTTGGCAAGCACGCAGCGCCCGCCTTATATAGCCTCGGCTGAAGGTGCGGGGCGGCGAGGTTATATAGAAAATAGGTGCGGGGCGGCGATGTCATATCGAAAAAAAAAAAATATATATATATATATATATATATATATATATATATACGGATGGTGGCAATTGAGAAACAAAATAGCACAGCTTACTGTAGTGAAACCTTTTTAGTCCGGCTTCTTGTCATAGGGCCTGATTGGTTGTCTTTTGAAATGTTATTTGTGCTTAGAATTATTGAATCTGAAATTTGTACCACCTCTGAGGGATTTGGCTGAATAGGTCTACGGACTACATTTCGAGGCATGAGTGCAGGTTTCTAAGCAAGAGGGAGGCTCTGGCTATCATCTCTTTTGTTCATGTTATTCGGCCGTTTCTCAATTTCTACAGATTCACGGATAATACGTGGCTTGAGCTGTTGTACAGGACAAATAGTTTTTGTTTTGTCAAAATCTATCACATGCGAGTAAGCTTTAGCATGTTGAGCCAGGGCTGATTTCTTGTCACCTGCTTTCACAGCATTAGAGTGTTCATTTATCCTCACTGCTATGCGTCTGCCTGTTTGGCCTATGTACGTTTGATCGCAGTCGCCACAGGGAACCTCATAAACCCCTCTTTCTTCCAGATGAACAGAGTCCTTAGCACTTCTCAAAAAGGAGCTGATTTTTCTGTCAGTGGAGAAAATGGTTTCGATGTTCTTACGATTCAGGATTCTACCTATGACGTCTGTGGTACCCTTGACATATGGAAGAAAAGCTTTAGACCGTGGTTTCTCCTTGTCCTCAGTATCATCCTCAGATTTCTTCAGTTCACGTTTAAACGCTCTGGTTATGTCTATATATATATATTGTTTTTACGTAGATTTTCTCGGATATAATGTGACATAATGAAATTCTTTCGAGTTTCCGAGTTAAATAAGTTTAACAACAAAAAACAAAACAACATTGGAACCATCTTTAAAGCTGAACTTAAGATCTCATCAATGCTTAGAAATGTGAAAGATGTGATTCCTCATGAAGCTCATGGAATATACGAAATTCCTTGCGGGTGTTGTGAGAAAACATATATCGGAAGGACGAACCGTAAAATCTCAGCACGTCTGGACGAGCATAGAACTGCAATAAAAAACAGGCAAACTACATCTGCTCTTTTCCAGCACTATTTTGAGAAGGAGCACTGGATAGATTTCGCGAACGCAAAGACTGTTGCCAGAGTGGACCATGAAGTATCTCGTATTGTTAGAGAAGCCGTCGAAATGGAGAAACGACCGCATAACTTAAACATACGAGATGATGCAAAAAGACTAGCACCCACCTGGAAACTGACGCTACGTGATAGCCATGTGGTGCCGATAATACCCCCAGTTGCCACGGAAAATGTAGTTCCTCCAGCTAGAGTGGATAGGAGAAGAAAGAAGCCACCTGAAGCTCCACCTACCAAACGCCTGTTAAGGTCATCGCAAAGATCTTAAATGTAATGCTGAGCAGTTGCAGTGACTTGTTTTGTCTTTTATATTATTTGTTATTGTCTTGTTTGTTTACTCAATGTTTTTTAATTTGTATGTCGTTACCTTGAGAATGGGCAGGGAGAACTGTTCGAAACGTTGGTAATAAAACTTATTTAACTCGGAAACTCGAAAGAATTTCATTATGTCATATATATATATATATATATATATATATATATGTTAGTACTTTAGACAGAAATTAAAAAAGTGACTACACCGGGGTTTGAACCCGGGACCTTAGCTTACCGGGCTATGCTCTAACATAACAGCGTCATAGTCGCCTACTATAAAGCCAAGTTTAAACAATATATATATATATATATATATATATATATATATATATTTATATATATGTTTAAACTTGGCTTGACTATGACGCTATAATTATATAATTTCTGTCTAAAGTATTAACATAACAGCGTCATAGTCAGGCCAAGTTTAAACATATATAGGCCTATATATATATATATTTAATTAATTATAATAATATAATTTAATATATATATATAATGTTAGAATTCACGTTTTTCTGGGTTGTGTCACACGATAAAAATTGAGTAGGTGGTAAGTCTAAACCACCTACTCAATTTTTATCGTGTGACACAACCCAGAAAAACGTGAATTCTAACATTACATAGGGGCCTATATGTCCGCGAAAATCTTAAACTTAATATATATATATATATATTTAATTATAATAATATAATTTAATATATATGTATAAGGGTCATTCTTGAAAAACTTGCCTTTTTGGAATTTATTTTTTTCAAATATAATTTTGCTTTGTTGAATGCCTCAACTACATGATATTAAGCAGAAACCATCTGTTGATACATAAACAGTATTGACTTGTAAGATTTTTTATAAATGGCACGGGAAAAAAAAGATAGGTAGGACAGCATACAAAAAAACTCACCTGTGTTACTTTTTTGTTCAATGTTTTTAGTGACAAGCAGTTCCTAGATTTTCTTGAAGAGATAAATTATAGAAAATGTTGATAGTATAGTTTAAGAATATATATGTATTGATTCATTCAAGAAGTATTTGCTACACAAAAAATGTGTTTTTACTCACCTTTGTTACTAATGATCAATTTTTCAACTCATTTTTTTACTTTTTATTGAGAAAAAAATTGTTTGTATTGATTGTATTAGATGTATTACAGTACTTTAACTAGGCAAACAGCATACATGCTTAACAATGGTCACTTTTATCACAATTATTCCTGAAACTTGAAATTATATGCGGTAACATAGGTGAGATATGGTAACAAAGGTGAGATTTAGTAACGTAGGTGAGAAATATATTTTCCTATTTAACACAAAAGCCTTGAAATTCTACATCAAATGTAAACTCATCTCTTCGAAGTGGTCTTGGCAACCCTAATGTACTGAAATTTCATATAAATACTCACCTAGGCCTATGTTACTCAGAATCTCACCCGTGTTACTTTTTAGTAACAAGAGTGAGGGTAACAAAAGTGAGATTTTAACCTAATAATATTCATAATTAATGTCAGCCATGCTTGTTTTCCTTGTCAGTATTATCAATGGGTTCTGGTATTGATTGCCCTGTTAAGTAATTTATAGTAAATAATGTACCTAAAACATTACCTCAAATTATCTAGGTAACAAAAGTGAGATTGAATTAAAATACTCCCATCAAATTAACAGTAGAAAGATGATAATTTTCTTCATTTACATGATGCATTCATACAGCCATTTGTTGGACAGGAAACCACAGCCTTGTCATGCTTGCACTGTGAGGTTCTGTTTAGGGCGGAAATTTTCAAATGCAAACTTGGTAACAAGAGTGAGGTAACAAGAGTGAGGTAACAATAGAGACACACATAAAATATGTCCTAACAATGAAATTAATGGAATGATACTTCATTCAATTTACCTAAAAGATAGGTTAAGGTAATATTGATGTCTTAAAATTAAGCATACCTTTATTAAATAACTATTTCTAGTACAAAATGAAACCAAAAAGTTTAGATTCTTGTCTAGGACACAGCTTTTATCACACTTTTGAACAAGTTTATTTTTATTTTTGGTACTAATTTTTTAAACAGGTGTACCCTATGTGAATATGATTTTCGAGTTCAGAATTAATGCAGCAAAAATAAGCTATCAAGGATTTAAAACTTGCATGAATATTTAAAAAAATAAAAAATGTGAAAGTGATGTGACAGGGTTTGGGCAAGTTTTTCAAGAATGACCCATAAATATATACCTAGCCTATATATTAATGAACTAGGTTTTTCTGTTATAATGCCACGTTTACATTAGGCCAACGTTTCGATGAAATTTCACTCATTATATATATATATATATATACATACCAAAGTCTAAAATATAGGCCAAAACTAGCTAGGCCATAGAATTAAGGCAAATAATAATGTACATAATCTCTAGAATTAAGTAGGTATACATAATTATTTATATATGTAGGCCCTAATGTTCTTACTTGTATAATATATAGGCCAAACTCAAAGTCTGGCCACAAAAAGGGTAATACAATATAAAATTATTGTCATCAAAATGTAAAAATTGAACCAAAATAAATATTCTATTCTATTCTTCTTTGCATTGCGGATAGTGCCCATCAACAATTAATCCTAGGTAGGTAGGTACTCATAAGAACCAGGCACACATTCAATTTTGTCACTACAATCACAACACTACACTATAAGAAATGCAAGATCGAGAAAATAACGCAAGTGCTGTTTTTGAGATTGTATTTTTGGGAAAAATCATTGCGCTATATTCGGGGCAATACGGTAAGTTCCGTGGAATGAATTCCTTTCCTTTAAAAGTTCCTTCCCAAATAATGGTAGACCCTAGCCTATTGTTAATTTAAAAGGTGTTGAGTGTTGACCTACCTGGCAACTCTTAGCGGCTTCATCCTGCTTGCCCAGTGCCTGATAGCAATCCGTCCGTCTTTCAAACAGTTTATACTTGAGGTTATCCGGATAACGGAAGAACAACGCGTGCTCGATATCCTTAAGAGCTGCCTCGTACTTCTTCAACTTGACGTAAACGGCCGATCTGTTGGAGAACCCCAGAGAGA
Organism: Sweltsa coloradensis; assembly: GCA_024449915.1. Taxonomy (NCBI): domain Eukaryota; kingdom Metazoa; phylum Arthropoda; class Insecta; order Plecoptera; family Chloroperlidae; genus Sweltsa; species Sweltsa coloradensis. The sequence goes on along the minus strand of JAMZAV010003240.1, from coordinate 99,405 downwards.
GTTCCGTCGACACGTCTGCGTCGTCGGTCGAGGGGTACGGGGCTGCGGCAATACTCTTGCTGTAATAGACGAGCGCTTCTTCAAGGTTACGCTGAAACTCATCATTTCCCTTCAGACGGAAAGTATTTGACATTTCTTTGCTTTTGGTGATTTTTGGTTTGCTTTTCTTTTTGTACGGCAACAAGTTTCTGATCTTAATGTCCTCGTATATGGCTGCAAACTGCTCCGTGCTGCATTTCTCAAAATCGAGAAATCTCTTAAATTCAGGAGGAGTGAGGCACATTGTTTCTTTCGGAGCTAGTCTCGACTTGCAGGTTGGCTCCATCTTGGCTGAAAACATGATAATTTTGAAACAAAAAATCTAAAAATAGGAATGGCAACTATCCAAATAGGTACTGTAATAGACGCTGAGCAGGCCCTACAACTGGACAAAGTTCAAAATCACAATCAAATTAGCACGGAACAAAACAACTATAGCCGAAAAAGTGCGTTCGTAGGTCTACTTTTCCAACTAGGTACGTTCACATTGTTACACAACACACCTACCCAGCCAGGTAGGCCTACGGTATTTTATTTTTTGCGTAACCTGGTACTCAGGAAGGTTCCTAATCCTTGTACCGTACATGGCTTGTTGTCCAAAACACGGTTCTGTTTGATATAAACAAATTAAAAAACATTTATCAGTAGGCCATCTAGAAGGTAAACATTTTGTTGGGATTGGTGCCTTAAGGTAGTACCAGAGTCGATAAAGAAGTTTCCCCATTGGGGAGGTCACCCAACTCCCAAGTCAAAACGGAATCTAACGTCCTGCGAGCTGAGGGTGACTCAAACTAAAAGCACTGCAATCTAAATACGGTCAGTAGATTATGGTTGTGCAGTGACGCTGCTATTAACAAATGACAGACGAAACGTCAAACTTCAATTTTGTTTCAATCATATTAGCCCAGGGCCCTAATCTTTTAAAACGATTTACTTTTGATTTATTATTGTACTATAATGTGTTGCGCAGGCGTCACTGACATTTTCGTGCGAAATAAATTGAGATATGCCTTGTTTAAGCCTTACGGACGCAAGTGTAGCCTAGGCCCAAGGCCACAATATAGTTTTCAGACGTAAGTACGCCCTTGGCATTCAAATCGAAACTTTGAGCAATCCTGATTTTCGGCCTAGGTCCTAGGCTAAGGTCTACTACATCAGAAATATCTCATCAATAAAGAGAGTTTGCTTTATGCGAAAACATTCGCCCACATTCGAACGTATTTAATATTTTGATGTTTCACGCCATTCGTCGTCAACGACTGTTAACTACTAGTAGAAAAGTGATGACGTAGTTTTATTGAAGTAGTTTCATCAATCGTCACACAGAGTCGCGCGGAACGTTAGATTCCAATCGCCAAAAACCGACTTTATATTTAACCCCGGGCGGTATAGGGAATTGGAGGACCTCCCCAACGGGGAAACTTCTTTATCGACTCTGGTAGGCCTAGTACTAGTACAGTCAAAGAAAAAAGTTTAACAGTTGAGTCTTTTATTGATTTATTTTTCTTATATGTAAGGGAGCGTCTGTAATCGACTTTTTGAGCGAGTCTGCTTGGCTAAGTCGACTCGTTAGCCGGAAGTCACGTGATGAAGTTGGCGTCGAAATGTCACAAGTAGGCATCGGTCGTCTACTTGGTTAGCACCCGAGCGTAGTCGCCGAAAGTGTATGCTTGTGAGCCTACTTCGCCTACTTCAAGATGGCCGAATGCGAAGAAGTGAAATGCAAGCAGGATTGTAATTAATTAATTTAAATTGTTCCTAGGATCTTATATTAAATGAATTATTTTCTTACCACGTAGAAAATTAGCAGTGTCAGGAATTCAAACAACTAAATGCATGTTTTAGGCCAAGGCCCTAGGGCCTAGGCCTAGCGTAGGGTAGCCTAGGCCTAGGCCTAGCCTAGCTAGACCTCAGACCCCAGCCAAAATCTAGCATTTTGAATGTTTTGTGATATAGTTTGATGATTTTAAATTTATTTTTAACTTCTTGACCTTGGCCAAGGAGGTTATGCTAGGCATAGGCCCTATGACAAGCCAAAAACGAGAGATACAACGCACATGGACTAACAAACACAAGAAAGTTTGTTTGTTTACAAATTTATAAAAAAAGACTCAAGCTACCGCCTTCTCTCGTGGGTGGGTTTTGAGAGCGACTTAAAAACGTATGTCCGTTAAGTAGGCAGTGGGAAGCCATGATAAGCAGGCTTCGAGTAGTTGTTGACAAAATCACTAAGTAGGCGAGGTGTAAGCAGGCAAGCACAGAGCAGGCAAGTTTTTAGCAGGGTAGCAGTCGAAAAACGGTTACAGACGTACCGTTACTTGACATACTAAAGTAAAAAAAAAAATTACTACTTTTTTATTTTTGATTGTTGTTTTAGGATTTAATTAATATTTCATTGTTGTAACAATGGTTAGCTCTTGACCAAGATTGCTTAGCTTCTAGGTACTCTAGAAAGCTGTATTTACATTTATTTTAATTGTTAAGTATATATCTGTGTTTTGACGGAGAGTTTTTTGGTCTAGGAAAACTACAAGTATCAATTTTAAAATTTTAAAAATAAAAACTTTCATTTAGGCCTAAGCAAAATTTTCCACCAATTTTTTTTTTTTTACCAAAAATCAAGATATGGAAAATACAGGAGGAGACTGCCATGCTGGCCTTCAGGAGACTGATAGAGGATAAATACCCAGAACAAGATCTGAAATCAGTAGACGAGGAATGGAAGCTACTAAAATCAGCATTTGTCAGTAGTGCGGAAGAAATATGTGGGAGAGCAGGGGGTAAAAGGAAGGAAAAGGAAACCGTGTGGTGGAATGAAAGAGTGAAGAAAGCTGTGAAACGTAAAAATGTAGCCAGAAAAGAAAAGGATCAAAACAGGTCTAAAGATAATGAAGACAAATATAGAAGATACAAAAATGAAGCTAAGAAAATAGTAATGGAAGAAAAGAAAAGTACTATGGAAATATTTGCAGACAAGTTAGAGAGGGACTTTGATGCAAATAAAAAACTAATATATGGACTTGTGAGAAACAAAAGAAATAAAGGAGATATGACAAGATATTTGACCGATAACACTGGAACACTTGTTACTGACCCAAACAAAGTGAAAAACATGTTGAGAAACTACCTTCAAAAGTTACTAAATATGACTAAGCCTACTGATAATAATCCTAACCAAACCCAAGAAACGGATCCAACAGAAGAAAACAACACAAGTACCAATGAGGAAACAATTGAAGAAACTACAAACAATGCAATATCTAGACAGGAAGTAGCCAAAGCAGTAAAATACATGAAAAATGGAAAAGCATCAGGAGAAGACGAAATAGTAGTAGAGATGATTAAGGCAGCGGGGGAGACGGGCATAGACTGGATGTGGAGAGTTATCAGTGCAGCATGGAGAAATAAGAAGGTGCCAGATGACTGGGGGAAGGGAATCATAGTACCAACCTTCAAGAAAGGGGATAAGAAGAAATGTGGAAACTATCGAGGAATCACCCTGATGAGCCAATGTGCAAAAATATACGAGAAAATACTGGATCGGAGACTACGACAACAAGTTGAGCCAAATATGAGAGAGGAACAATATGGGTTTAGAGCTGGCCGCTCAACCATTGACCTTATATTTGCACTCAGACAAATCATGGAAAAAAAATGGGAACAAGGAGAAGAAATGTATATGGTCTTCCTGGACCTAGAAAAGGCATATGACAGTGCCCCAAGAGCTAAAGTATGGGAATGCCTAAAAGCTACAGGAGTGGAAAAGAGTCTAGTGGCAAGAATCCAAAGTACATATGCCATAAACAAGAGCTGCGTACAAACACCACTGGGTAGAACGACCTGGTTCGAAATAAACAGTGGTCTACGACAAGGCAGTGTGATGTCTCCTACACTGTTCGCCATTGTAATGGATGCCATACTAAGAAAAGTAGAACCAACCGAAAGCAAATGTCAAAGACGATGATATTTGCCGACGATATAGTGAGATGGGGAGATTCCATTGAAGAAGTCCAGGAAAGTATAGATAAGTGGAATGAGGAAACACAGGAATTTAACATGAAAATAAGTATTGAAAAGAGTGAGATGTTAATAGTAACCAAGAAAATTAAACCGAACCAGAAAAAAGTAACACTACGTGGAGAAGAGCTGGCAATTGCAGAAAAATTCAAATACCTGGGAAGTATTCTGACAAAGGATGCCAAAATAACAGCAGAAATATCAAGAAGAATCATACTAGCACACAAATTCTACAAAGCGTACGAAAACTACTATGGAAAGAGGAAATATCAAACAGATGTAAAATGATATTATACAAAATGTACTTTCTCCCATTTTGTCATATGCATCAGTGACATGGACAATAGGAGGAAAGGAAGAGAGCAGACTGCAAGCAGCAGAGATGAAATTCCTAAGAAGTGCGGTGGGCATAACAAAACTAGACAAGGTACGAAGCATAACAACAAGAAACAAATTAGGAGTGGAAAGTCTACGAGATAAAATAGGAAGAGAAAGACTCAGGTGGTATGGACATGTAAGAAGAATGAAGCAAGACAGAATCCCAAGACGAGAATTTGAACGTACATGTGGGGGAGTACGAAGAGTTGGCCGGCCAAGAGATAGATGGCGGGACCAAATAACGCGAAGCGTCGAAGAAAGAGGGAAAACATGGGATAGGGGAAGAAAGACTCTGGGAGGACAGGAAGAAGTGGAGAGAATTATTAGAAATGCCGGTTATGGAAGAAAACGAGGAAGAAGATGAGGGGTGCTGAGCCTGGCTAGCAAGCACTAGAAGATAGCCCGAGAAACTGGTGACTCGTCACCCCCCGACCCGACGAATGTTGGAAAAGGGTGTTTGATATATATATATATATATATATATATATATATATATATATATATATATATATATAAAATAAACTTATGGTAGGGCTACATATATGTAATTCATGAGTTGGTTAAATAACTAAATGTGGCTCTGTCAAAACATGCTTTGTTTAATAAACTACAAAACAAGCCATAAATGATCCGTGTACCTCTGCTGTTACTCTTGTAAACTTGGTTGAAGATTGTCAATGTGTAACAGAATTACAGTTTCGAGAAAACACAGTTAAAAGTTAGGCATTTTGGTCTTTTCCTTGCTATATTTTATGCTTGCGCTACCATAACATAATAATTTATTGCGAAGTTATGCTGCGATTTTCTTCGGGTTGATTTATTAAAAGATACTGAATCAGATAGGCCTAATATTACGGTACCTACCAACCTAAAAATATAACGTTTTTACGAAAAATCTAGTAGTAGGCCTATATGAAGCCTATACTTGGGCCTAGTACCTTAAATGAAAGAAATTGTCATGTGCGCCAACGAGAAATAGAAATTTTGATTTAGCTACCGTAACAGACAAAAACAATTTTGGTTTTCCTGCAAGTAAGTAAGAAAGAGTGTAAGCCTACAACTACAAGTAAAGGTAGTTAAATCTCTAGTAGCCTATGGGAGAGCGTATGAGAGAAAGACGGCTTACCACACATTTACTTAGAACAGCCACGCTTGTGTCCGCATTGTTGTCTCACAATTAAATATTGTAACAGAAACTGTTATTTAATACATGTTTTATTGGATGAGCGTAGCGAGCGAAGCGAAGATTCCATTTCACTACACTGGAGAAAAAAATCCGGAATGTTTTTTTTTTCTTTCTTTCTGTTTGTATTATTGTGTGTCTGTTAGCACGATTCCGGCTAAACCGATACTCCAATTGCGATGAAATTTTATGGAGGCCTTCGAAATCTCTGAACCAAGAACTGCCACGTTTTTGAGAGCAATCGAAAATTTATTTCTCATGAAAATCGCAATTTTACGATTTTTTTTTAATTTTAAAAAAATTCTTCGACTTATAACACCTACCTACATGCTTTATCGGAATGAAATGATTTTTTCACAGAACCTTTATTGAATGAATTTATATATTCGTGTGAAATTCGAGCGCAATAAAAAAATTATTTCTCATGAAAATTGCAATTTTACAATTTTTAAATTTTGTTTAAACTTTCTTCGGCTTATAACACCTACGCCTACATGCTTTATCCGATCGTAATGATTTTTTCACAAAACCTTACTTTTATGAATTTATTGGATGAGCGTAGCAAGCATAGCGAGCGAAGCGAAGATTCCATTGCACTACACTGGAGAAAAAAATCCGGAATGTTTTTTTTTTCTTTTTTTCTTTTTTTTGTATTTTTGTGTGTCTGTTAACACGATTCCAGCTAAGCTGATACTTCGATTGCGATGAAATTTTATGGAGGCCTTCGAAATCTCTGAACTTAGAACTGCCACGTTTTTGAGCGCAATCGGGAAATTTTTTCTCATAAAAAACGCAATTTTACGATTTTTTTTTTTAAATGTCTTCGACTTATAACACCTACATGCTAAATTTGATTGTAATGATTTTTTCACAGAACCTTAATTTCATGAATTAATATATTCGTGTTAAATTTGAGCGCAATCGAATAATTATTTCTCATGAAAATTGCAATTTTACGATTTTTTTCTTTTTTAAAAATTACGATTAGTAATTAAAAAAATTAAGTTTATTTATTATTTAATTTTATTTAATTTAAAAAAATCTTCGACTAAGTCATGATTTTTTCACAGAACAACAAAAAATCCGCGTAACACAATGGCAGCTCAATGCACCAATTACCCTCATCCAACAACGCGGCGGGACTCGTTTTCCTAGTATATTCGTGTGAAATTTGAGCGCAACTGAAAAATAATTTTTCATAAAAATCACAATTTTTCGATTTTTTTAACATTCTTAGACTTTAACACCTACATGCTTTATCCTATTGTAATTATTTTTTCAAAGAACCTTAATTTCATGAATTAATATATTCGTGTGAAATTTGAGCGCAATCAAAATATAATTTTTCATGAAAATCGCAATTTTACGTTTTTTTATTTTTTTTATTTTACATTTCTTTGACTTATAACACCTACATGCTTTATCCGATTGTAACGATTTTCATACAGAACCTTTATTTTATAAATTAATATAGACCTATTGGTGTGAAATTTGAGCACAATCGAAAAATAATGTCTCGTGAAAATTGCAATTTTACGCTTTTTTTGTTTTAAAAAAAATACGCTCATCCAACAACGCGCCTGAAAAAGCGTTTGCGAAGCTTCCTAGTAGTAAAATAACAGATGCATCAGTGTTGTGTGTTATACTAGGAAGCTTCACAAACGCTTTTTTTAGTCGCGTTGATGGATGACCTTTTTATAAAGTTTTTAGCTTGCGTGGGATATCTTTACTTTTGCAAGTGCTTTGTTTTGCATGCCTACGCATTGTAGGTGATTGTTGTCAAGTTTCTATTGTTACTCGTCAATTGTTATTATTTACCGTAAAAAACTTAATATATTAAAAGCTTTATTCCTATGGATTCTGGCTAACTTTTTCAACTTTTTCTTTCAAAAGGTACTTCATCACCATAACCTTAATGTCCATGTATAATAAGAACTTTGTAGCCCCACCCGTTTTGTCAGAATTGGCCCAAATGGCACGAAAATATCGCACAAAAAATCAAAAAACTTATATTAAAAGCTTTATTTCTATGGATTCTGGCTAACTTTTTCAACTTTTTCTTTCGAAAAGTACTACATCACCATAACCTTAATGTCCATGTATAATATGAACGTTGTACTTGTAGCCCCACCCGTTTGGTCAGAATTGGCCCAAATGGCCCGAAAATATCGCACAAAAAATCGGAAAAAATCGTAAAAGTACAATATTCATGAGAAATATTTTTCGATTGTACCCAACAACAATACACCTCTATGTTACGAGATTTCGAAGGTCCCCTCCAATTTTCATCAAGATCGGATATGCCGTTTGCCCGGTAAAGAGCGAACAAACAGACAAAATAAAATTTAAAAAAAAAAGAAAAAACCCGGGCTAAATTTTTTGGGGGTCAGTGAAATTGAAGTCTTCGCTTCGCTCATCCAATAATTTAAACAATCAGCAAAGTTTACTAAAAAGAAAAGAATGCTTGGTGACAGTACAGTCCAGTGCACACTTCGCACATGGGGTTGTGATTACCCGTCTCACAGCCTTATTTATTAGCACAACAACATAATTTCATGCATGAATGAAGAGGCACAGACTGTGAATTTGTTGAACTGCACCGCAGCTCGCGGCGCTTCTATCATACCGTCTCCCATTACCAGCAAACTTTCTTTCAGGCTACGAATGGAGAGAGTAGGCCTGCCAAGACACGCAACAAAATTTTCCAGCTTCCTTTGTTGGGGGTTAAGGGGAACCGATCGCGTTTTTCTATTTTCTCAAATTGAAACTAAGCCTACCGTAAGTCAAAATAGCCTAGGCCTATCGTGAATGGCTTGGAAACCTGGCTCTATTAGAACATCATATTAACTTTTTATTTTTATTTTTCTGATCGGGCACACGGCAAATATCACATCTTCAAAATAGATCTTTTTACGCGTCGTGGATTAAGGTAACAACTTTAAATTAGCAGCAGTTGTCATCAGCAGGTGAAAAGTTTTGTCGTCCCCAGCCCTTCAGGGTGGGATTTATGTTCTCTTTGCTTTCCTAACCTGTCAACCCTTCTCCAATCTTACATCTTCAAAATAATGTCAAACTTCAGTTTGCGCTAGCATACGATTCAAGGTAGACCTGGCAGTAGGGTGGGTCGAATTTTTTTTTTTTTTTTTTCGGAACGCTTTAGTGCGGAAAAGTTGCCTATTGTAATTAGAAGAAAAACGGCATCAAAAAAATTAAAATCGGTTAACAACTTCCGTTCGCGCATCGGACCTAAAGTTAATGAAAAATTTCAAAAACCGCGACTTTTTTGTACTTTTATTTTTGTAACTAAATTTTTTTTTTCGGAACGCTTTAGTGCGGAAAAGTTTCCTATTGTAATAATAAGAAAAACGGCATAAAAGAATTCAAAATCGGTTCGCATCTTCCGTTCGCGCATCGTACTTAAAGTTAATGAAAAATTGCAAAAATCGCGACTTTTTTGCAGATTTTTTAAGTATGGTAGGCCTAAAACTTTTAAATTAAACACGCTTTAGTTTTTTATGCTTGTTTTATGGTTTAAATAACCTAAATAAATTAGATTCTGATCAATAATCTAATTTTTTCCGTTCGCGCAACGTCTTTAAAAAAAAACAGGAAAATACAAATTTGTCGCAATTTTCACTGTGCAACACTTAGCTTGTTTTGCTAGAACAAAACGACCCAGAACTCACCACGTAGAGGTGGTTGCACGTCGAGTTCCACCCACACCCTACCCAACCAACCATCCAATTGTTGGGTGTGAAATTTACATTATATTTACAACTATTTACAACGATTTTCCATAGAGTAGGTAGGATCTTTGGCTTACTGTGTATTTAATTTCCTTTTTTATATTTTCTACACATTTGAAGTCTGATTTTGTGGAGAAATGAGGCATGTCCGATCTCGACTTCAGTGTTGCTCGGATATAGCCATCTCTGGCTTCATGACCACATACTTTACTCGAGGCCCCTGTCACAAGTTTGACACACCTCTCCACAGCCAGGGACCCAAGTTTTGAAAAATGCGTTTGCAGCCACAAGTCACCGTCAAAACGTAATTCCTATCCCACCTCATTTCGGTGACTTGAGTAAATTGCTAGTTTTGAAATCAAAACGTACGTTGTGGGATAGATGGGTGTTGCTGTTAGTCATCGTTGCAATTGTTCCGAAAGAGTCAAAGCTTTGTGAATGTAAAACATCCCCCAACCAATCAGAATTGCGTATTATTACGCCTAGCGCTCTAGCGCTAAAAAAAGGAACCATAGTGAAAAACATTGCCTACGATTATGATGGCTGTCATTAGTGTAGAATGTCGATTCTCGAGTGTATAATGATACATAGTAAGCGTAATTTAAAAAAATAGGTAATACATGATATACAAAGATAACGGTTTAACATAAACATCCATTATTACTTTCTAACAATGTGAACTAACGAATGACAAATAATAAATCAAAGTCACGGCCATCTATAATGAAAGCATACATTTTCTGAAATAACTAAAAGATTCGTAAGTGAATCATAGGGGCGATGACATATATCACTTTTATCAAACCACGAGTTTTTCGGCCGTGGGTGGAAACGTACGTTTCGAAACGTGTGTTTTTATTTCAAAACTAGCATTTTGTTCAAAACGTACGTTTTGGTAGTCACGTGACCCTCCAAGTCACTCTTTTTCAGAGGTGACTGCAAACGCATTTTTCAAAACTTGGGTCCCTGGGTGTGACAGGGAAACTTGTGTATATATCTGATGGACTTAGTGTCAGAATTGATGAGTGAATAAATATCATCTTCACTGAGGTCCCGCAGCATTGGGGGAGAATACAACACACAAGAATTCCAATTAATTATTTCAGTGTAATCGAAAGCTTGAAAGTTTATCTTCGGTGGTACGAAATTTCTAACAATATTCTTCTTCGGGACGGTTTGTCTTGCTTTTAAGATCCTTCTGTAACCAAGCTCCCGAATATGTTCTCTATCATCGACAAGCATTGTCAACAGAAGATTCTCTGGGTGCGCAAAGAACGCATTTCGTTCTATTACTGGATCGACAACTTGAAGTAATTCGTCGGATAAATACCGTGATGTTTGGATTGCTTGAAAGACATGTTTTGGTCTGTCAGTAAAATATTTGCTCTTTTTTATGGCAAACCACACAGGCATGTAAGATTTTAAGATGGACCCAACTATTTCTTTTAAGTTTCTGGATGGATCTGATGAACTTATATACAACCTCAGGACTCGGTTGGCCGCAGTTAGCCATCTGGAATGGGACATAGGACCAGGGTCCCGATTTGCCAAGTCTTCTGGACAATGTCCCAAGGTGATTGATTGCACTTGATGTGTCCAACAAATACTGTTGGTCTTTGCTCAACAAATTCCTGTCTATATCAGGAATCGAACAATCTATGGGTTCATAGTCGACCACAAGGAGATTTTCACAGCAAGTGAGCTGCTGCCCGATTGGCCCACCAAAAAAATTTAGGCCCTGCAGTTTGCTTGTCGATGATAGAGAACATATTCGGGAGCTTGGTTACAGAAGGATTATAAAAGCAAGACAAACCGTCCAGAAGAAGAAGATTGTTAGAAATTTCGTACCACCGAAGATAAACTTTCAAGCTTCCGATAACACTGAAATAATTAATTGGGATTCTTGTGTGTTGTATTCTCCCCCAATGCTGCGGGACCTCAGTTAAGATGACATTTAATCACTCATCAATTCTGACACTAAGTCCATCAGAGATATACACAAGTTTCCCTGTCACACCCAGGCTGTGGAGAGGTGTGTCAAACTTGTGACAGGGGCCTCGAGTAAAGTATGTGGTCATGAAGCCAGAGATGGCTATATCCAAGCAACACTGAAGTCGAGATCGGACATGCCTCATTTCTCCACAAAATCAGACTTCAAATGTGTAGAAACTATAAAAAAGGAAATTAAATACACAGTAAGCCAAAGATCGTACCTACTCTATGGAAAATTGTTTTAAATAGTTTGTAAATATAATGTAAATTTCACACCCAACAATTGGATGGTTGGTTGGGTAGGGTGTGGGTGGAACTCGACGTGCAACCACCTCTACGTGGTGAGTTCTGGGTCGTTTTGTTCTAGCAAAACGAGCTAAGTGTTGCACAGTGAAAATTGCGACAAATTTGTATTTTCCTGTTTTTTTTTTTAAAGACGTTGCGCTGTGTGTGTTCCTTGCCCCCTCTGTCCTAATTAAATTTTTTGCAATTAATTTCCATAAATATGTAAATTAATTAGTCATCCAAAATAAATCATCATCTTCAATGATAATTTATTGTTACTATAATATTTTTAATGTGATATAATAAGTCTAGGAGCCAGGGATTGTGTCCTAAACAGGGGCATAATTTCCGCCAGGTTAAATTTCATTTGACCTTGGTTGGCAAGATAGCTAGTTGGCGATGTTTCAGTTGAAGCCTTGTCAACCCAGTTCTGAGAATCGAGAGAGTTGAAGTCGATTTCCAGCGGGAAATTCGGATGCACCAATGAGAGGGGTGTATTCGACGACGGTGTGGCAAGTGCGGATTGCAGAGGTTGCAACGCTGTGCACTTGTACCGTTAGTTTTAGCTGTGTGCAACGAGCGGCTGAATCTGGAAGGAAAGATGCTAGCCTAGGAGTGGTGCAGACGAAAGCACGCCGAGCGCTGACCAATAGGGGCTGCGCATAGGCCAGTGGTGCGGCGCAGGTTGTTGTTCTGCAGACGGGGCAGTGGCTCGACCTCGAAGATTTTGTGCGTCGTTCGTCCACTAGTGTTTGGTATCGAGTTGAGTATACAGGTGCTTACCTACGTGCGCGCTTCGACACAGTTCGTGTGCAATATCGCGTAAATAGCCGCAATGGCAGAGATCATTCGAGCCAGGAAGAGGCCCAGGGAACATGTGAGTGTGTTTTAGGCGTTTAATATCATATTTTTCGAAAATTCGCGGAGTTTGTGGGAGGAAGAGAACCTCGCCATGTGGTAGCCCAAACCCGCACACCATGCCGACCACGCTGTTCCTTTGGTTCACTCTACACCTTTCAGGCCTTACCAAACCCATATAGGCCTAAATAATCCTTTTGAAATATCAGTAGAAATTTGCATAAATCCATCCTTAAATTCGATCGATACTCGAATTTCCATCTGGATCTGACCACGTGGTGACACGCGGAGATCACAGGACCTACACCACTTGCACCTACTAGGTCCACCTCCTGTTGGAGTTTTTCATTGTTTTGTGTCCAGTTGATCCTCCCAATGTCCACACCATAATAACCAACCCGTTGGATCGCCCACGCGAGCCAGTGCGTGAGGAGAGGGAAGTGCCGGATAGTCCACTATCCGACGAGCAGTTCGGGTCAATCCGCCTACGTGGGAATTCGACGCCGACGCGCAACCGGTCCGCCTCCCAAAACAGGGGACGCCGACGCCAGGTTTCCGCCTCAAATTCAACTTTTCCCTCCTTACAACTACGCTTCGTACACGTGTGAACTACGCATCGTCGACAACAACCCTGCGGTCAGCATGCAGAAGGACAGTGTTGAGTACTAAATTGATGTAACCATTTATCAGGCCTTATCATGTATCAATATTGAATGTATAATCAAAATGGGGGTTTTTGTTTACCAATGCATTGGAAGTTAAAGTAGAGTCAATTTTTCTATTCTGTATCACATGTTGTCTAAGTTTTCATTATACTACGGCATTCCAACCTTTACAGTGTACGAGTGTATTACCCGGGATGTCCCTCACAACACCATTTAATTCCTTTTGCATATCTCAGGCCCTCAGCCAACCTATAAAATCAGAAAACCCTAGATTTAGAAGCTAGATTAAGCAGGTGCGCCAGCCATCCAGGACGTACGGCGGGAGCAGCCAGCCACGCCCACCCTTGTGGAAGCCCGGAGTCCGGTGAGCCGAGTGTACACTGAAGGACAAGGTGTTGTCTTGCAGTGCACACAAGGTAGTAAGTGCATGTCATTGCATTGTAGGTCAACGTTTATTTGTGTCGGGATATTTCCCTTTGTCTTCGCAATCTCTACCACTAATGAGTAGAACAACTCGTAGTAACTTAGAGTTATTACTGGCGCCCAACAATCGAGATAGGAAAGAGAGGTATCTAATAGCTAGAAAAACGAGAAATCCAGGAAGCTTACCTGAGGTATAGAGGGGTGACCGTTACAATTGGCGCCCAACGTGGGGCTCGATTAGAAACCACGACGCGAGATAGGAGTTTTGTGTTGAGGTGTAGAACGTTGACCAGTCAATTATACTGACCGTTACAATTGACGCCGTCAACGTAGGGGCCGAGTGTAACCACGGCACGAGAGTATGAGTTTTGTGTGAGTAGGCCGAAACGCGTAGGACGTGGGCCCGACCAATTATCTTTGATAATTGGGCCCAACGCGTGGAGCTCGAAGGTTACCACGGCACGAGACTACGAGTCCTGTTTTGTCTGAGTTTAGGCGTGGAGGCCGAGTGTAACTGCCACACGAGACCGAGAGTTTGTGTTGAGTAGGCCGAGACGTGTAGGGCGAACTAGATATCTACTACTCGAGTTAGGATTGTGTGGACGTTGTGATCAGCCCTAGTAGGCGCACAGCACACAATAATTGGCGGCCCAACTGCGAGGCTCGATTAGAAACCACGACGCGAGATAGGAGTTTTGTGTTGAGGTGTAGAACGTTGACCAGTCAATTATACTGACCGTTACAGCGCGAACGGAAAAAATTAGATTATTGATCAGAATCTAATTTATTTGGGTTATTTAAACCATAAAACAAGCATAAAAAACTAAAGCGTGTTTATTTTAAAAGTTTTACCATACTTAAAAAATCTGCAAAAAAGTCGCGATTTTTGCAATTTTTCATTAACTTTAAGTACGATGCGCGAACGGAAGATGCTAACCGATTTTAAATTCTTTTATGCCGTTTTTCTTCTTATTACAATAGGAAACTTTTCCGCACTAAAGCGTTCCGAAAAAAAAATATTTAGTTACAAAAAAAAGTACAAAAAAGTCGTGGTTTTTGAAATTTTTCATTAACTTTAGGTCCGATGCGCGAACGGAAGATGTTAACTGATTATTATTTTTTTAATGCCGTTTTTCTTCTAATTACAATAGGCAACTTTTCCGCACTAAAGCGTTCCGAAAAAAAACAAAACATTTTTTTCGACCCACCCTACTAGGCAGCCCTAGTTGTGTTTTTTTACAATTGTCTTTAGGGTTGCCAACCGGCCGGTTTTTTCCCCACTTGGCCGGTTGCCGGTCAGACCCTTCGACCGGCAATAGTGTTGCCGTTTTTTTTACGTAAATAACCCATTATACTAAAAATATTACTAAATATAGGGGCCTACACAAAAAACTAAAATAAATATTTAAAAACCATCCTAATCATCGCTTCATTCCCAAATCCCATCTAATTAATAAATATTGCTCTTCTCCACTTCCCCTTGACCTAACCCGCCAACCCCCTCACCAGACAGCGAACAAGGCGGTAACCGGCCAAAGACTGCCACACTGCACTGCAGTCCACTGTCAATGCCGACGCTCAGTCAGTCGTTCATACGGGAATTTTGGGAGATGTTGTAGTAATGAGCGTGCACGAATCCGACGATAAAAATGACTCTCCGCGAAAAAATAAAGTCCAACAGGACTCTCCTTCAAGCAGCAAGATCAACTGATAAATACTCATTCAAGATTAAGAAGTAAACTTGTTAATTGATCATAATTCCTTTAAATCTGTTAAAATGATGTTTACGTAGTATTAATTTACTACTTACAATTTACAATTTACTGTTAATGATGTTTACGTAGTATTAATTTACTACTTAGAGAATCGTGAAATGACAAATTGAAATAAAGACCAAAAAAATATTCATGGTTTATTGGATGAGCGTAGGGAGCGAAGCGAAGATTCCATTTCACTACACTGGAAAAAAAAATCCGGAATGTTTTTTTTTTTCTTTCTTTCTTTCTTTTTGTATTTTTGTGTGTACTGTCTGTTAACACGATTCCGGCTAAACCGATACTCCGATTGTGATGAAATTTTATGGAGGCCTTCGAAATCTCTGAACTTAGAACTGCCACGTTTTTGAGCGCAATCGGGAAATTTTTTCTCATAAAAAACGCAATTTTACGATTTTTTTTCGAATTTTAAAACATTTCTTCGACTTATAACTCCTACATGCTTTATCCGATTGTAATGATTTTTTCACAGAACCTTTATTTTATGAATTAAGATATTCGTGTGAAATTTGAGCGTAATCGAAAAATTATTTCTCATGAAAATCAAAATTTTACGTTTTTTTTTTCATTTTTAAAACAATTCTTTGACTTATAACACCTACATGCTTTATCCTATTGTAATGATTTTTTCACAGAACCTTAATTTTATGAATTAATATATTTGTGTAAAATTTGAGCGCAATCGAATAACTATTTCTTATGAAAATTTCATTTTAGCGATTTTTTTCTTTTTTTAAAATTACGATTAATTAAAAAAATAAAGTTAATTTTTAATTTAATTTCATTTATTTAAAAAAAATCTTCGACTAATTAATGATTTTTTCACAGAACAACAGTAAAAATCCGCGTAACACATGGCAACTTAGTGCACCAATTACGCTCATCCAACAACGCGGCGGGACTTAAGCGTTTTCTTAGTTTGTAATTAATTATCCTTAAATTACTTATGAATAAAAATATGCCTTTTGCCTACTCGAATTATGAATTCTCGGCATTTCAGCGGATGTAAAATTATAATCTATTACCAGCAGTGAGTCACTTATTTTTGGTGGTTTTCCTGTTTTGACTGTACAAAGACTACCTACATTGTTTTGGTATTGCATTCAGCCGAGCACTTTATTTTGAAACGAACCAAATGCAATCTAAAAACCTGAATTTCAAAATTTTCGCCTGCGGCGCTATGGTTGGGGGGCTCTGACCCCAAACCCACCGTGCTTGGTTTCTTTCCCACGAATCTACATTGAAGGCCGTTTTTTTCCGTGGTCAGAGTTGGCAACCCTAATTGTCTTTCGTGCAAATTTTTTCCGGTTAGATTGGAGAAGGGGTGACAGGTTGGGAAAGCATAGGGTAATTGGATGAGCATAGCAAAGATTCCATTTCACTACACTGGAGAAAAATATCTGGAATGTTTTGTTTTTTTGTATTTTTGTGTGTCTGTTAACACGATTTCGGCTAAACCGATACTCCAATTGCAATGAAATTTTCTGGAGGCCTTTGAAATCTCTGAACTTAGAACTGCCACGTTTTTTAGCGCAATCGGAAAATTATTTCCCATGAAAATCGCAATTTTATGATTTTTTTGGTCGACATAACACTAGGGCCTACATGCTTCATCCGATTTTAATGATTTATTCACAGAACCTTAATTTTATGAATTAAGATATTCGTGTGAAATTTGAGCGCAACCGAAAAATTATTTCTCATGGATATCGAGATTTTACGTTTTTTTCTTTTTTAAGGTTATGTAGAAAGAATGCCAATCGGCTGGAGTATATTGGTGTGAGATAGGATCCAACAGCTTACCTTCAAACAGTGATGGTGGCTGCTGAGTTTCTTGAAAAATAATAGTTAACATAAATATATACAAAACACAGAAAACACGAGACGTTTCGACACGAGGTCTTGTTCACTCAAGAGAGAAAAGGAAAATGGCCACTGACTGTAAAAATCAAAATGGCGGCTAAAAATAAACTAAGTCAGAGAATATGTACAAATTTACAAGGCGCTGTTGGTGGGTGTGGCTGTGAAAGGTAGGGGAGGAGCCTAGCGGATGTTCAGGTTAGGTGGCAGCCTGGATTGGGTAATCCACTGATGTGCCAACTCCCATCTTCTGAGTTCCCCTGGCTTGCAGCTGGCAGGGAGTGCTTTAACCACTCTGGTTGTGTAGCACTTATTAAAAGCCAAGTTGTGGGATGCTGCATGACGAGCCACTGGTTTATCCATTGTCCGGTTTTTAGTATCTTGTCTGTGTCCATTCATGCGAGACCTGAGTGTGTTCTTGGTTAGGCCTACATACTCGGCAGAACACTGGTTGCACTTGAGCTGGTATACTACATTGCTGGTTTTGCAGGTGTTAAATTGCCGAATGGGGTATGTCCTGCCTGTGGCCTGAGCACTGAAGGTGGTGGAGGGTTGGTGTATTTGGCAGGTCAAGCAGCCATTGCCACCTTGACAAGGGTAGGATCCAGTTGGTTCATTTGTTTGCGCATCCTTTTCACGGCAGTCTCTCTTAACGACTAGGTCCGCGATGTTGGGGGGGCGTCTGAAAGTCACTCTTGGCAGGGTCTTGACCAGGTTCTGGGTTTTTGTAGAGGACATCAGTATGTGAAGGCTGCTCTTCAAAATGCCATTGAGTGCCTGAAGTCCTGGGTGCCACTGAGTAACCAGAGGTATGATGTCATTGGGTGGAGAGGTGGTCTGTCTGACTGGTCCTTTTATACGTTGCTGTATGGTGGTCTTGTCGTAGCCTCGAGCCACAAAAGCGTTAGTAATGCGTTCGCAATACTTGGCGAGGTCGTTGGGGTCGGAGCAGATACGGCGGCCTCTCACAGCCAATGAAAACGGTAGGGCTCGCTTCGTGTAGGCAGGGTGACAACTGTCATGATGTAGATAGAGTTGTTTGTTGGTTGGCTTGAAGTGGACATCTGTTCTCAACAAACCTGATTCCAAGTGGATGTCTACATCGAGGAAGGCCACAAACGAGGGAGAAGATTCCCACGTGAAGTTTAACACACTGGCAAAACAATTCTCTGACTTATGTAACACCTAGGCCTACATGCTTTATCCTATTGTAATGATTTTTTTACAGAACCTTAATTTTATGAATTAATATATTCGTGTTAAATTTGAGCGCTATCGAATAATTATTTCTTATGAAAATTGCAATTTTACGATTTTTTTCTTTTTTTAAAAATTAGGCCTACGATTAATTAAAAATTTAAAAATTTAAGTTAATTTTTTATTTAATTTAATTTAATTTAAAAAAAATTCGACTTAGTAATGATTTTTTCACAGAACAACAGAAAATCCGCATAACACATGGCAGCTCAATGCACCAATTACGCTCATCCAACAACGCGCCTGAAAAAGTGTTGCGAAGCTTCCTAGTTATGCCGTATAGCGCCTCACGCATTTCATCACTTGTTTTTTTAATGAAAACATACGCACCCGAAAACCTTTCCGTTACAAAACTACTTAGGCCTACGTTAGGTTAGGCCGCGTTCCCATAACTTTGGTTTTGTCTTAAGAAATTGTTATGGTAACAAGAAATCCGATATCCTGATTGGTTAGTAATGTTTCAGTGGCCTGTCATAATGATGTTAAAACTTTTCATTGGTCATCGTATAAATAACAAAACGTCTGATTGGTCCGTCATAAGAATTATGGTTTTGTTATAACAATTTCTTAGGACAAAAACGTAAACAATTTAACACGTATTTCCTATCCCCTTATAACTAAACCAATTTGTGGGAATGCGGCCTTAGTCGACCATTCCGCCTAGTTACCTGCCGCGCTAGTTCTAGGATATTTTCGATAAGAGCGCACCCGAAATCTTTTTTTTTTAGTGAGGCGCTATACGGCATTTTTACCCAAATGGTTTAGTTTATTAGGTAGGCCTACCGGTATATTTTGTAGGCTACTGCCAAACGAAAAAATTCACTGGACGAAAGACAATTGTAAAAAAAAACTCTTCCTCTCACTCCTTCTGGAAAACTAGTTGAAAATTAATGTTGTAATACTATTGGGTAGGCCTAAAACAAATGCACTTATGTAGTGTAGGCTAGGCCTAGGACAAATGCACAGATGTTGTGTAGGCTAGGCCTAGGACAAATGCACTTATGTAGTAGTAGTAGTAGTAGTAGTAGTAGACAGTAACTCTGAAACAATCAAAATCACAAAGCCGTCCGATGTACCCAAAAGTTAAACAGGTAGGCCTAAACAAATCATCCACTATTAACCTCTGTTTCTCACTTATCCATCTCTTTAACAATGAATTATAAGCACGATGAAAACGATGTGTCAGACCTAGGCCTACAGAGAACTTTTGAATCAACAAATACTGATGAACTAAAAACCCTGTACAAAAACAACAAACTTAACATTTTACACATGAATATAAGAGGAATGTACACAAATTTTGACGAGTTTATTTTATTTCTTAACAGCATCAGCGAACCTAGCGTCTTTGACAATCTTTTTGACATAATAATACTTACCGAAACACACATACAGCACAGTACGGGTGCTTATTATATAAACAACTACAGAACCTTATACTACAATAAAAATGTAACCCGTGCTGATGGGATAGTCATCTTCATAAACACCAACACTATTCCAAATGTTACTGCCACCAAGAATACACATTTTAGCACTGCAAACGTTGCAGAACTTACATTTACACATGATAATACAAACTATAACTTATACGCCATCTACAGATCTCCATCACTTAACCCAGCAGTATTCATAAATCAGCTTAAGTGCTTCCTAGAGACGGAAAGAAACACTAGCTCCACTTGCATCATTATTGGGGATGCTAATATTAACATACTAGACCACCCCTCTCCAGGCCTAGCCAGCCAGGAGTACATGAACACTATGGCGATACATGGGTTTAATCCTCTAATAAACGGCCCTACGCGTGAGACTGCTTCCACTAAAACGTGTATTGATCACATATTCATAAAGAAACAACACCACCTAACGTGTACCCCAGTAGTAATAAAAACATCTATAACTGACCACTACATAACCTCACTAAGTATAAACCACTGCCAAAACACGACCCGACAAGACCCATTAGCTAATATACAGATGTATCGTCATAACATAAACTATATTAACCTTGAACAAGATATCTCTAATGAAAATTGGGAAGAAGTTTATGAAAGAACAGATGTGGATCAAGCATGCTACTCATTCATGGGCACACTCGAAACATACATACAAAAACATACCACCGTGAACCTAGTCAAAACTAACTCTAAACATAAAAAAAATAAAACCTTGGGCCACTACTGGACTAATCACCTCAATAAGACACAGAGACAAATGGAACATGAAGTTAAAAAAAGAAAATGCTCTATGTATAAAGCTAAAAAACCACTAGACCAGCATGAGAACTCAAGGTACAAACTATACAGGAATTATCTTACACAATTAATTAGAAAAACTAAAGAAGACTTTTACCAAAACAAAATTCAAGAGGCTGGCAAAAATACGAAAAAAATCTGGCAAATAATCAATGAAGCCTCTGGATATGAGCCCAAGAAAGTCAGGTCCAATAACATGATCCCAGAAATAAAAATAGGCAATGATAATACAACTAAAAACACAGATGAAATTGCCGAAGTATTCGTTAACTATTTCTCAGAGGTTGGCCATAACTATGCTACTAACATACTAAATAAGACTAAAACCAAGACGAAAACAAATAGACTACCACAACACAACATAAAACGCCTCGAAAGTAGCCTGTTTCTTAATCCAGTAAAAAGCAACGAACTAACGACATACATAAACGAATTAAAAATGCCTAGTGCCCCAGGCACAGACAGTATTCAAGTACAAACAATCAAAATTGTGCATAAACATATCCTAAAACCGCTATGCTATATCTTTAATTTAAGTATACAAACTGGTATTTTCCCAACCTCTTATAAAACATCAATTATCTCTCCCATCTACAAATCCGGAGATAAGAAAAGTAAAGAGAACTACAGGCCAATCTCTCTTTTAACTCACTTCTCAAAGCTATTAGAAAAATGCATCAAAACCCGCCTCACAAATTTTATGAACAAACACAACATTTTATCAAACAGCCAATTTGGTTTTAGGGAAGGTCTTAGTACGGACAATGCTATCTATAGCCTGACAGGTGATATATATGATGCTCTAGACAAAACACAAAATCCATTAGTAGTTTTACTTGACTTAGCCAAGGCTTTTGACACTGTAGACCACAGCTTACTGCTCCACAAACTTGACATGTATGGAGTGAGGGGAAACTGCCTTAATCTAATAAAAAGCTATCTAACAAATAGAACCCAAAGTGTAAAAATCGAACAAAGCATAAGTAAAGAACGTACAATAAAGTATGGGGTGCCACAAGGCACTGTGCTTGGTCCTCTTCTTTTCATAATATATGTAAACGACATCTGTAATTTACCAATAAAAGGAAGAATTATTATATACGCAGACGACACAGCAATAGTTTTCAGAGGTAGAAACTGGAATGAACGATAAACACGGCAACAAATGACTTGAGGACAATATATAAATGGTTACAACAAAATTTACTTACCCTAAACTTAGCTAAAACAGTATTTATCCCCTTCACTACCAGCCAAGCATCCACCCAATTCCATGGAAATATAAAAATTCATGAGCAACAATGCACAGCACCACTAAACAACTGCAACTGCTACGAAATCACAAAAGTGGACCATGCTCAATATCTAGGTATCACTCTTGACAGCCAACTTAATTGGAAAGCACACATAAACGCAACTCTAACAAAATTAAGATATTGTCTATTAAAGTTCTATAGGCTAAAAAACATACTAAATGCCAAAACACTCGAAATGGTTTATTCCGCTCTGATTTACTCGAGATTGCAGTATGGAATCGTAGGATGGGGTGGGATCAGAAACTCACATTTAGAGCCCTTAAACATAATCCAAAACACATTATAAAAGTAATAAGCAACAAGCCCTACTGGTACCCCTCTGAACAACTTTTTCATGACTCGAAACTATTTGACATCAGACAAATATATATTTTAAAGCTTATAGGCCTAAACATAAACACACCGGCACTTTTATCTACCACTAAAATTCGCCCAACCCAACCCCACGCAACTAGGCCTACTACAAGAGGAATCTCAAATTTAAACTTAATCATTCCAAGGCAAGAAAAAAGCATTGGACAAAGACATGGTCAATTCATATGGCCTAAACTTTTTAATACAATCCCAATTGAAATAAGGAGCCAGATACAAAAAAACAAAATTAAATTCAAAAGGCAAATAAAAAAATGGATTATGGAAAAAGACAGAGAATTCTCGTCGAACCTTGTGAATAATGTACTTCTTACTGGTACTCACTTACGCATCTAGTTATTCTTCTCATATTCATGTGTATACCTTACCTAGCTATACTAGGCCCTAAACGCCTATTTACAATTTGTAGTTAACTTAGATTTTAATGTTGGATTCCTTTCCAATATAACGTATCACCAACACTATATCAAATACATCTATTGATTGTATGTATACAACTGAAATGAATTACAGGTGATTTTGACTTGTATGTAAATTTTCATTAGAACTAGGCTAGTATCTAGAGTATCGTACAAAATATTCCAATTGTAAACTTATTATTGACTACTAATTGACACAATTGATACTATGTCCATTACAATTCTAATTAGCTTAGATCTTAATCTTAGTTTTTAGATTTTTAGATTTCTTTACAACTTTAGGTACTACCAATTTTCTGCAATGAGAATGTCTACTAAATACTCAATGTCATCTCCTATTGATTGTACGTACACAACTGGAATGTATTATTTATGATTATGACTTGTATGTAACTTTAAAACTTTATATCTAGAGCTAACATCTAGATTACGAAATATCTAACTTGTAACGTTATCGATTAGTTTCCTGTATTGTTAAATAGCTATAATGACTATAAGCCGCCATCTTAAATGTTTCAAAGAACTTCACAATAGAATACACCCACACACAGGGCTTCGGCTCTAGGTGGGTCTTCTTCTTGCACCTATAAAACCGGCTATATTTTACTTGTGTTATGTATACTGTATACTGAAGAAGAAGAATAAAGTCTTATCTTATCTTATCTTATCTTAGTGTAGGCTAGGCCTAGGACAAATGCACATGCAGATGTTCTGTAGGCCTAGGCTAGGCCTAGGACAAATGCACAGATGTTGTACAGCCCTAGGCCTAGGACAAATGCATAGATGTTGTGTAGGCCTAGGGGGCCTAACCTTTGGGACACAAAGCTTTGGGTGCTTTCCCTAGGTCATGCTACAAATAGGCCTAGGCCTACCTAACCTAACATTACGAGATTGGCAATTCCGCTAAATAAGTGTAGGGTAGGCCTAGGCTTTGTGTATCCAATCCCTTTGGCCTAGGCCTAGGACACAACGAATAGGCCTAGCCTACTGTAGACCATATTCCTTGGCTGAATGTTGTATCCATATGTCTACTTTAGGGGTTAAATATCCATGGTTGTATCTCACCTTAAAATATTTAGCCCGTACCAAATTAAAATATGTCTTGTAGGCCTAGCAAGAGCAGCAGCTGCTTATAAACACAAAGATGAAACACCAAGATGTAGATGCACGTTCTTTCCATGACAGGTAAACAACTACAAACAGGACAGGATGTTGAAGTAGGATGTCAAAGTAGTCAACTATTACTTTCTTACTGGTGAATGTTTTGAGATCAAATAGTATATTTTCACGAAAATATTAAAAAATTAAAATTTATTGTAATTTTAGAAATAATAATTAAAACATATTGTTGTGTTAGCTGTCAACCGTGTCAACTAGACCAAAATAATTTTTTACATGTTTTGAATCACGGTGTTGATGAGCGGCAAAGTCATAATGGCGCACATTTTAAAAGACACAAAAGTACGGTACCCAAAGTATAAAAACAATGAAAACGCCAAAACGCAAAGAAAATGTTCGGATAAGTTCTCTAGCCATCAGTCAGTATTCTACATTAAACTGAGTCAGCAGTGCAAAACAAATTATGTGATTGTGGAGACCACAAATCGTGAAGCAAGCATGAAAATTTGTGAATTTACTAATACCCGTACTAGGAAAACGCCAAAGTCGTTGTTAGACGAGTGAGTGAGCCATTGTGTTGAGTACCCGGTAACATTCCCTTTAAATAAACTAGGAAAACGCTTTAGTCCCGCGACTCCCGCCGCGTTGATGGATGAGCTTTTTTGTAAGTTTTTAGTTTGCATAGGACCACTTTTCCTTTGCAAGTGCTTTTTGAATGCATTGTAGGTTTTTGTTGCAAAGTTTCTATTGTTACTTGTTAGTATAACCTCAAAAAAACTCATATTTAAACCTTTATTCTATGGATTATGGTTAACTTTTTCAACTTTTTCTTTCAAAAAGCAATACATAACCATTACCTTAATGTACATGTAAAATATGAACGTTGTAGCACCACCCGTTTGGTCAGAATCGGCCCAAATGTCACGAAAATATCGCACTTAAAAATCGAAAAAAATCGTAAAAGTACGATATTCATGAGAAATATTTCTTCGATTGTACCCAAAAACAATACAACTCTAAGTTCAGAGATTTCGAAGGTCCCCTCAAATTTTCATCAAGATCGCATATGCCGTTTGCCCGGTAGAGAGCGAACAAACAAACAAACAAAAAAACAAGCTAAATTTTTTGGGGGGGTCAGTGAAATTGAAGTCTTTGCTTTGCTCATGCAATAAATAAATCAATAAATAAATAAATTGTATTTAGAGTCTACCCACTCAGTTATATAACTGATTTTCAGTGGGGGACAGTAAATCAAAGCGACTAAGCCTACCCTGCAGGCCCCGACGCAATCGACGAGTGAGCGATAACCAACCAAAGATCGATATTTTTAATAGGAAATATAGCAATCAGTGGTATGGACAGTGCGAACACCCGCGAATCAACGCCAGAATCAACAAGGCCGGTTCAGAACAACTCTGAATTTACTATGTGCTTCGATGCTAGAACGGCTCCAAAGTCACAGTTTACAAACTCCTAAGACACGAACTGATGGACTTAAGTCCAAATCAGAAGTTAAAAAACTACTGACTTTAGCGGGAATCGAACCCTGGACCATCTGCATTGGAAGCAGATACGCTTACAACAAGACCAACGAACCATCTTTTAGAGACCTTAGGGCCTACCTAAGGCCGCTCTAGCCTATCATAGCCTATCATAGGCTAGAGTGGCGCATTATGGGTGGCTGGTGGCCTTAGGCTACAGTTGACGCGCCCTTATATCAACTAAATTCAAAACTCTATTACCTATACTAGGAAGCTTCGCAAACGCTTTTTTTAGTCGCGTAGATGGATGAGCTTTTTTGTAAGTTTTTAGTTTGAGTGGGATCTCTTAACTTTTGCAAGTGTTTTTTGAACGCATTGTATAGGCGATTGTTGTCAAGTTTCTATTGTTACTTGTAAATTGTTATTCTACACCAAAAAAACTCAAATTAAAACCTTTATTCTATGGATTCTGGCTAACTTTTTCAACTTTTTCTTCAACAAGGTACTACATCACCATAACCTTAATATCCATGTAAAATATGAACCTTGTAGCCCCACCCGTTTGATCAGAATCGGCCCAAATGTCACGAAAATATTACACTAACTAGGGAAACGCCAAAGTCGTTGATAGACGAGTGAGTGAGCCTTGTGTTAAATACCCGGTACCATTCCCCATACTGGGCTAGATCCAGTCTTAGGTATAGGGGAGGAAAGGGGATGTTCCCGGTTACTCAACACATGGGTCGCTCACTCGTCTATCAACAACTTTGGCGTTTCCCTAGCTAAAATCAATTCATTTTGTAGTGTTTTAACATTGTAGAATAGTATGGGAAACATGGCCAGTACGAAAACGAGTTAAGATTGCAAGGTTTACTCAATCTCTGTGCGGACTTTTGGGTGACCTTGAGCGTACAAGATTCGAAACATCTTGGTGCGCACCTCCTGACATTCCAAAAATTAGAATTCTTCCCGAAAAAAACATTGTTAAAATAAAACCTACACATTTAAAACAATTTATCAATGAATTATTTACCTACCTAAGGCATCCCTAGCCTATCATAGGCTAGAGTGGCGCATTATGACCTTACAGTTGACGCGCCCTTGTATCAACTAAACTTAAAACCCTATTATTTATACCTATATAATTATCAAACTTAAATGCAAATGTTGCCGTGTACTCAACACATGACTCGCTCTCTCGTCTAACAACGACTTTGGCGTGTTCCTAGTCTATTTGCCTAAGGCACCCTTATACCCGGAATGTGGGGGACCTGGGATCAATCCCCTTGTCGGGAAAAGATTTTTTAATAGGCCGAGTGGAGCGCAGCGAACGTAGTCTACAACGCTACTCGATCGAGCCATTGGTCATGATTAATCTGTATGTTAAAATGTTAAATGTCTGTCGGTCCCATACGGCCCGAACGGCTAAATAGGGACTGAGGCTGAATTTGTAAACAGACATCCGTCGACCAGGTAACTGAGAACTGATACCAAATGCGCAAATCCGTTGCGATTAAACCTGCAAGAAATAAAAAACTTGTGAAAATACGTTGAAATGTAATAGGTGAATATTTTAACCCTCCCCAATGGTTTTTATTCTGAAAACAATATTTTTTGTTTGTTATACTGGCTGGAAATGCTTTTTTATTTTAACTCGATGTCCAGGTTAATCGAATTTTGGACGTCAAGTGTACCCCCAAATTCGCTCGTAGATTGAGTAAAACTTGCCAAATTTTCACGTATTTCGTACTGGCTATGTTTACATAGTATTGTCACAGATGATGGACTACACGTGTATATGCATTTCAAAACATGTTAAATAGGCTAATTTAAAAAAATACATCCAGAAATTACAAAGATCTTTCCCGACCAATGAACCCACGTATCCCACATTTCGGCTATAAGGGGCGCTTTAAAGCCAACATCGACTAGGTGAAACGCCAAAGTCGTTGTTAGAACGAATGTGAGCGAGTAGTGTTGGAGACGCGGGAACATTAGCATTTAAGTTTGATTATAATTATTCGTATAATATAATAGGGTATTTAAGTTAGGTCTAGTTTAGGCCATAATGCTCACTGTAGCCTATGAATAAGCTAGGGAGGCCTATGGTAGGCGGGTAAAGAAAAGGAATGTTACCGGGTACTCAACACATGGCTCACTCACTCGTCTAACAACGACTTTGGCGTTTCCGTAGTTTATAGATTATAATTAAAAAATGATTAAACATGTTTTGAAAGGCATATAACGCAGTCAAGTCTTTGTCGAAAGGCATATAACGCAGTCAAGTCTTTGTCGTTAAAGTCCCCCACTGAAAATCAGTTATATAACTGAGTGGGTAGACTCTAAATAAAATTTATTTTTTTATTATTATTTTTATCAACTGTGACAATACTATGGGAAACATAGCCAGTACGAAATACGAGTAAAGATTTCAAGGTTTTACTCAATCTCCTAGCGGAATTTAAGGGGACCTTGAGCGTTCAATATTCTATACACCGTGGTTACGGCTACAATCACGGCCTACCAAAAAGATTCGATAAAAATGACTTCACAAAAAGTATGTTGTAAAATGAAACCTAAACATTTCAAGCAGATTTTTCAATTTCATATTCTTGTAGGTTTAAATCGAAATGGATTGCACTCATTTTGTTAGCAGTTCTCAGTGACCGGTCACGGTGTCTGTTCAAAATTTCAGCTCAAGCTATTTCGGCCGTTCGGCAGTATGGGACCGGACAGACATACATTTGACAGAATTTATCACGACAAGGCTTCTCTCCAGATCCATACTCCCACGATTACAAGTGCACGAAAAAATCGTAAAAGTACGATGTTCATGGGAAATATTTTTTCGATTGTACCAAAAAACGTGGCAGGTCTAAGTTCAGAGATTTCGAAGGTCCCCTCCAATTTTCATCAAGATCGCATATACCGCAATACCGTAGAGAGCGAACAGACAGACAAAAAAGAACAAGGAAAAAAAAACACCTGAGCTAATTTTTTTGGGGGTCAGTGAAATTGCTTTGCTTTGCTCATCCAATAAATATCAAACTTAAATGCAAAATGTTTCTGGGTACTCAATACATGACTCGCTCACTCGTCTCACAACGACTTCGGTGTTTTCCTAGTCTAGTTGACTCAATGGTTGACTATAGCTAAGCCGACCTTAAATACCCGGAATGTGGGAGACCTGGGTTCAAACCCCTGGTCGGGAAAGATTGTTTAATTTCTGGATGGTAATTAAAAAATTATAGATTATGTTTTGCAATGCATACAATACTTAAGCGGTTGCCAAACGATCAACAGTTGCCTATCAATGTTGCTGTGAGTTGGTGTGCATTTGATAACATGCATATTGCCGACTGCCCGCCAAATAGTCAAGTCGAGTTGCTCAACACCCGGCAACACCCCTCAAATGTGCAACATTCTGAACTACTTGGCAATAAAAGTTAGCAACTTACAATCAGATATCTTCAAAGTATTAAGTGAACTCATGAACATTCGTTCCGAGTTAAAAATGGGATAAGAAATTTGTCAAGTTTCTATAGATACAAATTGAAATTAGGTCTATATAACCTTGATTTTGACATTTTTTTTCTTTTTTAACTTTCTCTTTCACAAGGCATGTAAAATTTTAATGTTTTAGACCCATCCGTTTAAGATCGCAGAGAACTCGACACTGATGAATAGGCACCTGGCAGAGGAGTTTCGGAAAGCGATTTTAGTAATTTTTCATCCCATTGTAACTCGGAAGGAATTATCGCACCCCAACCAAAATAAGCATGGGTTATCAGTTACCTAAATAGCTCTGATTATAATGTATTCAAAGTCCATTTCACGTTTCATGGTGGCTGGGAAACACCCTGAAAACGCAAAAACAAATTTACGGAGTACACGAGTGTACAGTGCCCAATAGCGGGCATGTAGGTAATAGGTTTTGCAAAATAAAATCTTCCCGTAGACAACCTCAATGCTTACTACTTATTTATGGGGTGTGAATTTGATTGAAATAACATATCCAAGGGCTAAATTATGGGGCTTAATTTGAGATTTTATCAAATATATTTAAGTAAATCCACGAATAAAATCTTCAGCGCAAGGATTTTAAAGTGTGGTTTTTGATCCAGGTACATGTACATCCCAAAATATAGTCTCGATGCGTAGTATGTGAGAAACCTCCATCGGTGAATTATATTATTACGTAACATGATTTGAGTGCGCCTAAACGTAAGTAAACAGATTTTTGACTAAATACTCCTAAGTTCATGGCCCTACAGAAATTGTAATTAGTAACTTTTTTCTCCCATGATTTACTTATACCTTATCAAGTTTGACCTATTTACTAATTGACAACAATGAGACAATCATCAAACGTTATTGTGCCAATAGAAAAACATTTACCAAATTCTTTGAAAATATGCAAAATTTGACCTTCATTGACCTCTGCTGGCCAAACAATTAGTTACAACAATTGAACAAACAATTGAAATATTTTTTATTCGAAAGACCCTTAATTAAAGCTTTGATTACATACCATGGTTACTAGGTTTCAAAAATACATTTTTTAAATACATTTTCATTTAGGGGATGATTAGACTCACCCACCATATGGGGATTTTAGGGGTTTCTTCGTGGGTTATTTTTTTCTGTTTTTATGAATCCAATGATAGCAAATTCGCTTCTGTTGCAATTTGTCCTAGGTCAACTTGGATAGACCCCGGACTATACACTGCACGAGTGCAATACTCGGCGACTGCAATGACGTTTCAATGTGAACTGCTTGGGCATTAATCCATGCTAGTGAAAAACACCATTAGTAAAGTAAAAAATTGCTCTATTCAAAATACAAAATATTTATTTGGACATTTTACAGTTACACTTATTTTTTTTAGTGGCTTGGACGTTGATATCGGTGACAACTGACAACAGTGCAATACGACATCGAGGCCTGGGTGGTCAAACACTAAATGAAACAACATCGTTAATAAGGACCAGCTCGACAAGAACACGGAATAGTAGGCCTACTAGTCCTTGATAATACAATGATGATAAAAATATTTATTTATACGTAGATCATAACAATTCTTTATTTCCATACTTTGAGCTTGTTGTCAGTCATGGCTTTACATTCATACATTGACGACCGTCAATAAACTACGCAAGTACATAGTACTAGCAGTCTTGTGTACGAACGCTTTAGGAACTTTTAGCAAATGTTCCAATTCCAACATCAGGAACTTGTATCTTAAAAAGTTAGGTACTATTTTAAAGAAACTTGGATTGAATTTAACATTCCTTTAATAAAAGTTTCCATTTTGTCTTCATCAG
The DNA here is from genome assembly GCA_024449915.1 of Sweltsa coloradensis. Classification (NCBI taxonomy): domain Eukaryota; kingdom Metazoa; phylum Arthropoda; class Insecta; order Plecoptera; family Chloroperlidae; genus Sweltsa; species Sweltsa coloradensis. Next base: position 68,637 of record JAMZAV010003240.1, on the reverse strand, counting down.
GAGCAAAGACTAAAATTAAGCGCACTCAATTGGCACAATTGCATCTCTACTAAGTAAGTACTTATATATACATTATAATAGTGTCTAAAATATCAACCTAAAATTCGTCAGGTTTTAAGGGTCTCCTTGGTGGATTGGTACCCAATTGGTTAGGTTGTTAAGTTTTTGGATTATTTTACAAATTTGTATAGATGGCTACTTTAACACTCTCCTGGCCACATTAAACCCTGGTGTACACACAGTCCGCACAACGCATTAGAACGCTCTGGCCGGGGGAGGGTTAACACTCTCCTGGCCACATTAAACCCTGGTGTACACACAGTCCCGCACAACGCATTAGAACGCGCTGGCCGGGAGAGGGTAACACTCTCCTGGCCACCATTAAACCTGTGTACACACAGTCCCGCACAAAAGCATTAGACCGCGCTGGCCGGCGAGAGGGTTAACACTCTCCTGGCCACATTTAAACCCTGCGTTGTACACAAACAGTCCCGCACAACGCATTAGAAAACGCTCTGGCCGGTTGAGAGGGTTACCACTCTCCTGGCACATTAAACCATGTGTATCACCAGTCCCGCACAACGCATTAGAACGCTCTGGCCGGGAGAGGGTTAACACTCTCCTGGCCACATTAAACCCTGGTGTACACCACAGTCCCGCACAACGCATTAGACGACCTCTGGGCGGGAGCGGTTAACACTTCTCTGGCCACATTAAACCCTGGTGTACACACAGTCCCGCACCAACGCATTAGAACGCTCTGGCCGGGGAGGAGGGTTAACACTCTCCTCGGCCACACTAAACCCCTGGTGTACACCAAGTCCCGCACAACGCATTAGAACGCTCTTGCCGGGAGAGGGGTTAAACACTCCCCTGGACACATTAAACCCTGGGTACACACAGTCCCGCACAACGCATTAGAAACGCTACTGGCCGGGAGAGGTGTTACACTCTCTGGGCCACATAAACCCTGGTGTTAACACAGTCCGCCACAACGGCATTAGAAAACGCTCTGGCGGGAGAGGGTTAAACACTCTCCTGGCACATTAAACCCTGGTGTACACACAGTCCCGCACAACGCATTAGAACGCTCTGCCGGTAGTATGTGTGTAACACTCTCTGGCCACATTAAACCCTGGTGTACACACAGTCCCGCACAACGCATTGAACGCTCTGGCCGGGAGAGGGTTAAACACTCTCCTGGCCACATTAAACCCTGGTGTACACACAGTCCCGCACAACGCTATTAGAACGCCTCTTTCATTATCCGGCCGGGAGAGGTTAAACACTCTCCTGGCCCACATTCAAACCCCGTGGTGATAACCACAGTCCCGCCACAAACGCATTAGAAGGCTCTGGCCGGGGAGAGGGTTTAACACTCTCCTGGCCACATTAAACCCTGGTGTACACACAGTCCCGCACAACGCATTAGAAAACGCTTGGCCGGGAGAGGGTAACACCTCTCCTGGGCCACATTAAACCCTGGTGTACACACAGTCCCGCACAACGCATTAGAACGCTCTGGCCGGGAGAGGGTTAACACTCTCCTGGCCACATTAAACCCTGGTGTACACACAGTCCCGCACAACGCATTAGAACGCTCTGGCGGTTGAGAGGAGTTAAACACTCTCCTGGCCACATTAACCTGTGTAACACAGTCCCGCACAAACGCATTAGAACGTCTGGCGCCCCGGAGAGGGTTAACACTCTCCTGGCCACATTAAACCCTGGTGTACACACAGTCCCGCACAACGCCATTAGAACGCTCTGGACGGTGAGGAGGGTTAACACTCTCCTGGCCACATTAAACCCAGGTGTACACACAGTCCCCCAAAGCTTAGAACGCTCGGGCCGGGAGGGTTTAACACTCCCTGGCCCTTTAAAACCCCCTGGTGTACCACGCCCGCACAACGATTAAACCTCTGGCCGGGAGGGGGTTTAACCTCTCCTGGCCCACTTTAAAAACCCGGGTCCACAGTCCCGCACAACGCATTGAGCACGGTCGGGCCCGGGGGGGGTTAACACTCTCCGGGCCACTTTAAACCTGGGTACACACAGTCCCCCCAAAAGCTTAAAACGCTCTGGCGGGAGGGGGTTAAACTCTCCGGGCCCACATTAAACCCGGGTTAAAACTCCCGCCAACGCTTTAGAACGCTCTGGCCCGGGGGGGGTTAACACTCCCTGGCCACAAAAAACCCTGGTGTACACACAGCCCCGCACAACGAAGAACGTCGGGCCCGGGAGAGGGAAACACTCTCCTGGCCACATTAAAACCCTGGTGTACACACATCCCGCACAACGCATTAGAAGCTTGGCCGGGAGAGGTTAACACTCTCATGGCCACTTTAACCCTGGTGAAACCACAGCCCCGCACAACGCATTAAAAACGCTCGGGCCCGGGGAGGGGGTTAACACTCTCCTGGCCACTTTAAAACCCCCTGGTGTACAACAGTCCCCAAAAAGCATTAGAACGCTCGGGGGCCGGGGAGGGGGTTAAAACACTCTCCTGGGCCACTTAAACCCTGGTACACACAGTCCCGCCAACGCATTAGAACGTTTGGGCCGGGGGAGGGGTTAACACTCTCCTGGCCACTTTAAACCCGGGTGAAACCCAGTCCCCACAACGCATTAAAACCTCTGGCCGGGAGAGGGTTAACACTTCAGGGGCAAAAAACCCCCGGGTGTACAACAGTCCCGCCAACGAAATTAGAACGCTCGGGCCGGGAGGGGGTTTAACACCCCTGGCCCATTAAACCCTGGTGTACACACAGTCCCGCACAACGCATTAGAACGCTCTGGCCGGGAGAGGGTTAAAAGGATCTGAAAGGAACTAATTTTGTTTGAGAAACTTGCAATTTCAAATTTTTGACGAGGAACATGAACGTTTGTTCGATCAATGATTACATGACCAGTCAACTAACTGAACTAATTGAAGACCCAGGAGCTTGGCCAACACTGAGTAGCAGATATTATGACAGATGATATACTTGTACATCTAAACTGAGTAGCAGATATTATGACATATGATAATGTACTATATTGTTTTCCTTTCTTTTTTTTTTACAACATGCCGAGTGTATGCCCCCAAACTACGATGCTTCAGTCGGGGAATAGGGCACCCCAAACAATTTTTTTAATTGATAAGATATCGAATAAAGAATTTTTTTTATATCAATATGGATACAAAAAATAGGGCAAATAGGGTGGAGTCCCTGGGGAAGAAGAATTAAAGAGAAAAAAGGAAGTAGATGTGCAGAGGAAAAAAAAGATGATGTGGGAGAAGCATCTGCAGGGCTAGCCGGCTTCAATAAACCGGGGAGCCAAGAATTTGGTGGGAACCTCCCACCCCCTACCCGACTTAGTTGGAAATAGGGCTCGATATTAATTAATAATCAAAATGGAAATGTACTATTCCGTTTTCCTGTAACTTTTTTTACAAAACATTGCCGATGTGTAGGCTTAGGACTCCCTATGCAAAAGAAAAAAATGTCGAAAAACATAAATGAGATAGGCGTCAGAATTACATACAATTCTAATCAAGAAATGCTTTGTGAGGCAGTGAGTTATGGTTCTGCAGCGCTGTCCCCCCCCCCCCTCACGCCACCAACTATGTACCAAGACAAGTCGCGCTAGCGCGGGGCTTGCCCATGTAGAAATATTTGTTTGCCAAATGGTTGCCAAGAGGTAACCAACAGTTCACCAAGGCTTGCTTTTGATCGCCAAGTGGTTGCCAAGTGGTCGCCAAAGGTCGCCACCAAAATTTCAACTAAATATATGATAGCCAAGCGTTCACCAAGAGGCAGCCAATGATTCGCCAACTTCTGCTCTCAGCTGGGCAAGGTAGCCAAATGGTTGCCAACAGTTCGCCATTTAGTTACTAAGTGATGATCACTTTTGGCAACCTGTTGGTGAACTGTTGGTGATCTGTTGGTGATTTACCAAATGAGAAGCCAAACGTCAGCCATAAGGTTGCCATGTGTTCACCAACTGATGGAAGTCACCAAGACTACGCCAAGAGGTTGCCAACTGGACGCCAAGAGATTACAAAAGATTGTCACGTGGATACCTCGTGGCATACTGGTGGCGCCGTATAAACCGCATTCTTTCAGGTCATTGCCTTGTCCTTCAACGGGCTTGGGGTGGTTCTAGGATGCGAAGAGGTTGCTTGCCATTTGAAACAAGCGTGCGGTCGAGAGAAGAAGTGAACGTTAGCATCGCAGTGCTCGACAGTGTATTTTACGTTTGTACAGGCGTTTTATTAGTGTTGAGAACGCGAGGAGGATAGTTGCTGGTGTACAATACAAGGTACATGTCGGCAAGAGAAAAGTGTGTGTAACCCAATATAATATTTATATAGAGTTAGTTTCGTGTGTAAATTGAAACATAATGCAACATCAAACATGGCAGTTTCCAGTGACGTCCTACTTATAGCTACATGAAATCTTAGTAAATATGTTATCAACATTTAGGTGAAGACAAAAATCATGGCTTGTCCGTTACGAAACATCAATTTAATGAATGTATTGCATTTATAACAGAGTTCTTATAATTCAATACATAATTAATAATGCTGCTATGTGCCCTATACGACGTATACGTTCCAGCTGTGAATATCTTCATCCTGAACTTCATTGCACTTAGTAATTCAATTTGAGGTGATTTTGATGGTATATATAATAAATTCGAAAAGCGTGGTCTTCAATCTGTTTCCTTACATTCTTCTACATTTTTATATAACATCCTACCCATGCATACTAAATACATATTATGACCGGAGGCTATAATTTGGTGAACTCTTGGCGACCATTTGGCGACCTCTTGGCAACCTTTTGGCGTCTTTTTGGCGATCTCTTGGCGATCTCTTGGCAACCTTTTGACGTCTTTTTGGCGACCTCTTGGCAAACTAGTGGCCACCTTTTGGCGTCTTCTTGGCGAACTCATGGCAACCTAGTCGCTATTTTTAGAGGTCGCCAACAGTTCGCCAAGAGGTCGTATTTTGACACAAAACGACCTGTTGGCGCACTTTTGGCTTCATTTGGCGACTAAATTGGTGAACTCGTTGGTGACCTGTTGGTTACTTTGTGGCGACCTATTGGCTAACTGCGTGGCGACTACTTGGTTAGCTTTTGGCTACCTGTTGGCGACCTTCTGATTTCTATTAGGCTTGAGGCCGCTACGCGGAGGGCGTGGAAAACCTCGTACTCGGAATACCTCGTATTTTGAAAACCTCGTTGACGCGACAAAATCGCGAATCGGTCCGCGTACGGCCGCGATACGGTAGTTTGCGGGTAACGTTTGTCGTTTATCCGAAGTCCTGGGACAAATTTGTTTTCCGGGACACTTTCGGTACGCTTCCGGACGCTGTTTGCCGCCCGAAGTACGGTTCAAAATGATTTTCGAAATTGATAATTTTTACGCCTTTTGTGTAAAATGTGGGAGAAATGTTCTGTCTAAACGCTTCTATGTCATGATGTTATCGATGTGCATGTGCATATGTTAGAGTTTTATATGGACATTCATGACTGGAATTAAAAATAGTTCCCCAATCAGAGCCCCCTACTCAATGCCTGACAAATTACATGACTTCATAGCTAAAAATAGATTTCTTATAATGTACGTGTTTGTTTGTTCTGTTGGGAGCCTCTTGCAAGCTTACGAACGCATTTTTTTTTATATGTTGTGATCAGTATAAATTTGCGTAAAAAATACACTGACGAGAATAGACAAAATTTTAATGTGCGTTTTTTTGCGGCTAGGATCTGAAAACGAAGGGTTGAGATGTTGTTGGCCGTATTCGCCGAACCTTTTGACGTATTTTATAAGCCAACAAAGGTAGTCGAATCGTTGAAGGCATATTCGTTAAATGATGTTTTTCATTTGCATGCATACGAAAAATTACGTTTTTTTATCGGCCTTGGTTTTACAAACCACGTTTGAGTGCCGATTTGGCGCTCAGGACATTCGAAATTGGAGTCGAAGTAATTTTTTTAGAAAGTTTGATCTTGTTAAAAATTAATGACAGTTACATGGTAGGGACATAAAAGTCGAAATAGGGCCCGTTTTAGGGCATTCAAAAAGAGCATGTAGTAAAAGAATGTTTATTTTTCAATGCAAAACCGGACACGCACTGCAATCTTGTCTCCTCCACTGTCTACCCTTCAAACGTAACCAAATGCGTGGTGTTTGGTATGACAATTTCCTTCAAGATCGGATACAGTGGTTTTTGCTATTCGTGAATTTTACAAAAAATATTTACCGTGCTTTTGGTGACCTTGAATGCAACATTTAACTATCAAAAAGTGTCCGGACCGAGCTCGAAGGCTTTGCCCTAACCCGGGTTCGAACCCAGGTTCTCAAACCAATTTATTTAAATTCCTTTATACTTGCGCTACATTAACGAGCATTGGTCGTTCCAAATCGAACAGAGGAAAACCATAATTTGTTCTTTTAAAGTTGCACTGCAAAATTTTTAAAATTTCTAACTTTGTGATTTTTTCCCGCGCAATTGGAAATAAATATCGGGTCAATTTTGTTTTAACCCGTTCGCTATTTCATTGGCTTTCAGAATTGTCAAACCTCGTGGCTCAACCACGCATCTAAAAAAAAAAAAAAATGGAAAATGGAAAATCCAAACAATGTCCAAAAAAAAGAAAGCGGTAAACATTTCTGCGGTCTGGACCCCGCGTTAACTCCGCGCGGGCACTTCACACACGCTGAAGTGAATTTGAAAAATTCAGGATTTTTTCAGAATTGTTTATTTCAACAGCAAGTTTAACTTTTTCCACAATATTACGGCATTTCAAAATGTTCATCGTCGCCCCGGCCAAAGTATTGTAACGGTCCTAAAACCCCTAACGGTGCTTGTACCCGGAAAGATTCCAAACGCGCCCGTCCCGTCGGCGTTCGGGTGCAAAGCCTCCTTTCGGCGCGGCAACCGTGAGCTAAAATAATTATGATCTTTTTGATGCCAAACCGGACACGCATGTCAATTTGGGGGGTTCCATAACTAATATACAAATGCTACAAAATGGGTCATGTTTGGTATCACGATTATCGTAAAGGTCCTAGGGATGCCTTTAAACCATCCGTGAATTTTAGAAAAAATGTGTACCATGCTTTTTACGATTTTAAATGAAAACTCATACTGTAAAAAAGTGTCCCGAATCGTGTTCGAAGGCATCTACTGATCCGGGGTTCGAACCAAGGTTCTCAAACTAATTTTATTAAAATTCCTTCATCATTTCTCTACATAAATGTGCCTTGGTTAGCGGAAATTAAACCTAGGGAAGTCGATTTTTTTATTTTTTTAAATTGCACTGTCAAATTTTCAAAATTGTCCAACTTTGGGAATTTTTTTCGCCCATTCTGAAAAAGAAGTGGGGACCAATTTTTTAAAGCTTGTTACCCAATTCATTGGCTCTTGTAATTGGCAAACTTTGGGGCTCTACCGTAAATCCAAAAATTTCCAAAAATTTGGAACCGGAAAATCCAAACAATGTCCCATAAAAAGAGAACGAAACGTTTTTCCGAAAATGTGTTTCGATAGGCCGCCAGTTTTTGTTAATGTTTACACGTTAAAACAAAAAACGAAAATTCGGGAATGCTCCAAGTAATATCTGCGTTTTTTATAAAAATTTTTAAAATCCAAATTGTTTATCGCCGTCCCGGCCAAAGTATGATAGTCGGCCCGGAACCCTTCGCGTTGCTTGTACCCGTAATTATTTCGAACGCGTAGGAACCGTCGACGTTCGGGTGCGTAGCATACTTTGGGCGCGGCAACCGTGAGTACAAAAACTGTCAAAAACGACGTTTTTCGCGATTTTTGACTTTTTGACCCGGAAGCAAATTTTTGTCGGGTCGCGGGTATTTTTTTTCGAAAATGTCGATCTTTTCTCGTGGAGGAGCGTCCAAAATGTACGCGTTTATCACGCTACTTGGCGGAGAAAAACGTCTTGCGTGGAAAAACTCGGTTTCTGCCGCCAGTCTGAGAGTTAACGTAGTATTAATAGTTAGATTAGATTTGGAATTTGCCATAAGCAGAGTTGGACTGTCGGACATGGACATTATGTTATAGTTACTAGGAAGCTTCGCAAACGCTTTTTCTTGCGCGTTGTTGGATGAGCGTAATTGGTGCATTGAGCTGCCATGTGTTATGCGGATTTTCTGTTGTTCTGTGAAAAAATCATTACTAAGTTGAAGATTAAAAAAAAATTTATAAATTAAATAAAAAATAAACTTTAATTTTTTTAATTAATCGTAATTTAAAAAGAGAAAAAAATCGTGATATTTTGATTTTCATAAGAAATAATTTTTCGATTGTGCTCAAATTTCACACGAATATATTTATTGGATGAGCGTAGCGAGCGAAGCGAAGATTCCATTTCACTACACTGGAGAAAAAAATCCGGAATGTTTTTTTTCTTTTTTTTTTCTGTATTTTTGGCTGTTTGTTAACACGATTCCGGCTAAACCAATACTCCAATTGCGATGAAATTTTATGGGGGCCTTCGAAATCTCTGAACTTAGAACTGCCACGTTTTTGAGCGCAATCGAAAAATTATTTCTAATGAAAATCGCAAATTTACGATTTTTTCGATTTTTAAAAAATTTCTCCGACTTATAACATCTACATGCTTAATCCGATTTTAATGATTTTTTTGTAGAACCTTAATTTTATGAATTAAGATATTCGTGTGAAATTTGAGAACAATCGAAAAATTATTTCTCATGAAAATCAAAATTTTACGGGTTTTTTCTTTTTTTTAACAATTCTTTCACTTATAACACCTACATGCTTTATCCTATTGTAATGATTTTTTTACAGAACCTTAATTTTATGAATTATTATATTCGTGTAAAATTTGAGCGCAATCGAATAATTATTTGTTATGAAAATAGCAATTTTACGATTTTTTTCTTTTTTTAAAATTACGATTAAGAAAAAATAAAAGAATAAAGTTAATTTTTATTTAATTTAATTTAATTTTAAAAAAATCGACTAAGCAATAATTTTTTCACAAAACAACAGAAAATCTGCATAACACATGGCAGGTCAATGCACCAATTACGCTCATCCAACAACGCGGCGGGACTTAAGCGTTTTCCTAGTTTATTAAAATAAAGGTTCTGTGAAAAAAATCATTGAAATCAGGAAAAGCATGTAGGTGTTATAAGTCGAAGAAATTTTTAAAAAATCGAAAAAAATCGTAAAATTGCGATTTTCATGAGAAATAATTTTTCGATTGCGATCAATAACGTGGCAGTTCTAAGTTCAGAGATTTCAAAGGTCTCCAGCAAATTTCATCGCAATTGGAGTATCGGTTTAGCCGGAATCGTGTTAACAAACAGCCAAAAATACCAAATAAAAAAATAATAAAAAACATTCCGGATTTTTTTCTCCAGTGTAGTGAAATGGAACCTTCGCTTCGCTCGCTACGCTCATCAAACAATCTATAGATCACCTTGCGGGAATATAAAAACAGTTTTTGGAAATATGTCACATATCCTGGAAATAGTTAAGTCAAAAAGGTGGAACAATGCCGTAGGCATAATTTTATGAGGTGACTTTAATATTAATTTATTAAAAATAGTAATAACAAGCTCTTTTTATGATTTTATGAATTCTTTTAATCTAAACGCAACGATTAATGTACCAACAAGGGTGACGCTAACTTCCCAAAGTATAATTGATAATATAGTTACAAGTCTAGACATGAAGTCATATAAAACAGATGTAGTAAACACAGCCGTGTCAGATCATCACGGTCAATCTATGGTTATTTACCTAACATCAGAGTTATCTAGAAATAAAAGGGGGGGCAAAACTAACCACAAAATAAAATATGTCAAAATAAGAAACTTCAATTAATCTAGGGCAACGGTCGTTGCCCGCAGCCAAGCGCATGCGACTGCTTAGGCGACGACAAACTCGTGGCCCTATTTACAGCTATCCGAGTTGGGAGGTTTTCAGCTGTCTGCACACGCCGCCCCAAAAGATTTACAATCTTGAAACTCGGTATATGATCTGATATGTGGTCCATGACCTACAAAAAAAAATCAACCCGATCCGATAACCCTTTCTGTGTTAAAAAAGTGAGTCAACATAGTAGATTTCTTCCGGCTGGCTGGGTGGGTGGCTAGCTAGTTGGCTAATTCTCCGCGGAGATCGTTTAAATGCCTACAGAGAAAACGGTGCATCTTAAAACTTTAAAACTTGGACCACATTTAGATGTACCTCAGACGCAGTGCCTTTTGCTTTCAAAACCAAAATCGGGTAACAGGGCCCGGAGAAAATCAAAATTTGGATGGTAATCAAAACACGTAATTACTAAGGCGTGGTAATTTGTACAAACTTGAAATTAAACATGCTCTTTTCCATTATGAATATCTAGCGTCCAAAACACAAGGGACTAAATTTGGGGGGAACTAGGAGCCCAAAAATGTCAAAAAACAACTCTGAACTCAAAAAATAATCATTCAAAGAAAACGCTTATCTGAGAAGTTTCAAATGTGAAAAAGTAAAATTTTTAAACTCAAAATCATAAAAAAAATCTTGGCTGTTGGATTTGGTAAGTACTTTACAAACTTGAAATGTAACATGTTCTTAACCATTATTATAAATATCTACTAGCATCCAAAACAAGGGTCCGGGGAAAATCCAAACGTAGTAATTTGTATACAAACTTGTAATAATTGTACATGTTATCTTCAGCTGACTGACTGTATAAACAGCTGTTTAATGTTTATTAATTAAAATTGACACTAATTGGACTCGGAGTTTAAAAGACGCACACACCAAGTCTCACTAGTCGGGACTCTAAATCATATCCGAGTGGTGGCAGACCCAACCTTCCAACAAAAAACCACTCCCCAACAAGAGGAGGTTGGAGTGTATAAGACGCCAGCTGTAGTCTGCGGGCACTGAAGTTGTAAACATCTTGTGACCTTGTCATTAACTGAAAGAACACATGGCAAAATCCAAGTCACAAGTTTGTTAGCATGCCCAAAAACCAACGGGAATCTAGACAGGAGCACCGTATAAACCCCGGCTAGTTTTGTGCAAATCTAGTAGAGTGAAAATGTGTCCAGCGAAATACTAGAGGTTTCCGAAATAACCCAATTTTAGTGCTTTTTGATTTAATTTGCAGCAAATAATTAAAATATTTAACCCTTGTAATGATAATGTTGGTAATAATTTATACATATTTTACTCAAGATTACGCTTCTAATGCTTCTAGTTTGGAATACTACTATGATGTTTTAAATCCTGTTAGTCCAATTTAATGAATAAAAAACTCAAATTAACCAGTAAAAATAATTTTAATGGAATGTACTGCTATTTAGCGAGGATAAATTTTAGATTGGAAATTACATTTGAAATTTCCTGCTTTCTTTGAATTATGGTTTACAAGTTTTCACGCCTTGATATGAAACAAACAGCAAAAAGAAGTGATATCCCCCCCAAATACAAAAAATTGTAAAAAAACGGCAGCCAAGCTCTCCTTCAAAAGTCTTCGGCTGTGAATGCTGTGAGATATAGAAGTTTAGCCAAGCCTTTCGTTCTTTCTCCCTAGTTTCGCATTGAAAAGAAGTAAGATCATTTCGCCAGTTGACGAGCGCCAAGCCAACCATTTTTGTGGTAAAAAAAGTCAAAATTTTAAACTCAAAATCATAAAAAAATTACTTGGATATTGAATTTTGGAGTTCTCATAATGAAAAAAATTCAATTTTTTTGATTGGATATTGCTTAACGTATCATATTTATGCAACTTGGCTAATCGAGACGAAGGGAGGGACGTAAGGGATGACGCGGGGGGACAAGGGGTGGACAGGCCTGTGCTGGTCAGAACCAGCCACAAGCGTATGGGGAGGACAGGGGAGGACACGTCATACAAAATTCAATGGCCAAGTAATTTTTTTATGATTTTGAGTTTAAAATTTTGACTTTGTTAACCACGAAAATGGTTGGCTTGGCGCTCGTCAACAGGCGAAATGATCTTACTTCTTTTCAATGCGAAACTAGGGAGAAAGAACGAAAGGCTTGGCTAAACTTCTATATCTCACAGCATTCACAGCCGAAGACTTTTGAAGGAGAGCTTGGCTGCCGTTTTTTTTACAATTTTTTGTATTTGGGGGAGGGGGGGGGGGATGTCATATAGGCCTAACACATTTTAGAATACTTTTGGAGGATACCAAATATTGGGATGCAATAGTGCAAGCAGACACTATGAACAAGAAATATGAGGTACTATTTATAAATAGAGTTAAATATTGTTTTGAAGTAGCATTTCCACTACGGAAAAAGAAAGTAACTGTAGGAAGTAGGAACAAATTGCTCATGGATGACTAGAGGGATACATATCTCTAGGAACAAAATTAAGTTATTAAATAAGGTAGTAAGCAGGTCCCCTAAATGCGATGTGCGGTATAAAACGTATGTTGGTAAATACAAGAAAACTTACAGAAAGGTCCTTAGAGCAGCAAAAAGTAAGTCTATACAAACGCAAGATCACTGAATCAAGAAATCCACGCAAAGCACTGTGGCTGGCAACAAATGAAAAAGAGGTAGTAAGCAAAAAAGCATGCCAGATGTAAGTAAAATCAATTTCAAAGGGAAACTCTTTACAGATATGTCTGACATTTCTAACCTATTTAATAAACACTTTCCAGAAGTAGGAGCTAAAAATATATGCAGTAATGAACTAAGGGCAAATGAAAAGGTGCCAATGCGAGTAAACTATGACATGTTGCTCGGTTCAACAACAGATATTGAAGTGTGTGAAGTAATAGCTAAGTTAAAAAATAAAAATTCTACCGGAGATGATGACATTTCAACGGTTCTACTTAAAAAGTGGGCATTGTGGATAAGTGGGCCCCTGGCATACTTGATTAAACTACTCATTTCTAGTTGGTGTCCTCCCAGATAAATTAAAGATAGCAAAAGTGGTACCAATACCAAAGCAGGGGGATCATGTTAACATAAAAAAATGAAAACTATCGTCCAATATCACTCATTTCAAATGTACAGCATGGCTACAGGCAAAACAGGTCTACAACTGCGCTATCAAGCTTCGTAGACCGAATAATTGCAAACATTGAGATAAGAAAAAGAACATTGGCCGTGTACATGGACCTTACAAAAGCTTTTGATTGTGTAAAACATAATGTACATTAGACAAACTGGAAAGCTACGGTGTTTGCAGGGAAGCTGGATAAGATCATACTTAAGTAATAGGAACAGTTTGTAGAGTGAAACGATAAAAACGATAAGAGGAAGGAGTATTCAAAAGATACAAGTCAGGTTTTCGGAAGTTAAATTCCATACTGAGTCCGATCTTTTTTAATGTTTATACTAACAATATTTCCCAAAAATAGAAATTGGAAAGGTACTGTACTTTGCAGACGATTTAACCTTGAGTAAAGCCGAGAACAATTTAGAAGCGCTAGAGGTAACAGCCAACATTGAGACCAGTGTATTACGACAAGAATTCATGTGCCATGGATTAAAAGTAAATTAGAAAAAGACTAACTACTTGATATTTAATCCACATGTACGTATTGGTTTACATGCAGGTAGGGGAAACTATGTAGGAGCAAGTAAAAAAATATTATGGCCAAAATATTAGGGGTTAAGATTGATTGTCATGGTATGAGCATGTACAGTATGTAGCAGGCAAAATTGCCTCAGGTGTGTATGTTTTAAGGCAATTAAAACAGTATTGTGATAGAAAACTTCTCATTATGGCGTATTATGCATTGGTGGATACTGGATACACATATTCAGTATGCTATAAATTTGTGGGGTAACAACTGCAAGAAGTGAAATACTGATAGAGTGTTTAGGTTGCAAAAAAGGGCAGTGAGGGTCATAATGGGTCTGAAAAGAAGATCATGTAGAAAGCATTTAAAACAAATAGGCCTTCTGACTGTCCCGGCTCAATATGAGTATCATCCATAATCTACATGTGTGAACACCACGATAGCACTTTAGTAAGAAATTGTGAAGTAAATGACCATAACATGCGTAAGAAACAAAACATCTACATGGGCAGGAATAGGCTTAAGCTAAACGATAAATCACCCAGTGGTGCTGGTAAAATCCTTTTTAATAAATTGCCTGATGAATTAAAGAAACTATCAAAACTGAAGGACTTTACGGTAAAACTGAAACTGTTTCGAAAAGAAAAATGTATGTATGCAGTAAATGAGTTGTGAGTTGACTAGAGGAGAATGAACATTGTCATGGTCAGGACATGCAAGTGTTATGTAGAAATTATAATATAAAAATGTATATGTTGGATCAGGAGTTGTGGGTGTTTTGATCTATATATACATTATACTAATTTGAAAATGTATATAAGATTAAGATTATAGACAAAGCCGATATTACAAATATAATTATTGTATTGTATTAAATGTAATTTACAAAGTTGCAAATAAAAACAAACAAACACATATTGCTAGTCAGTCAGATATAAGGCTGTCCAACAGCATCCTTAATTCGATAAGATATCGTCATCGATATAAAGAAAAGAATTCGATATCACTATGAGTATGGCAATGAATAAAATTGTTTTCATTTAACTCTTTTTTATATAACATTGCCGATGTGTAGGCCTCCTACGCCAGTTTTGATTTTCTTTTAACTTGTCGAAAAACATAAATGTGATGGGCATAAGTATGACATATGGTTCTAATCAAGAAATGCTTTGTGGGGCAGTGAGTTATGGTTCTGCAGCGCTGTCCCCCCCCCCCCCCCCCTCAAACTACGTATTGCTAGTCGGTCTTCTCTTTGGGCCAAGATTCTTGCTGCTTTGTTAAGTAGTGTCAAGACAGAGTAAGGGGGAGAGAGAGACAGAGACCGAGGAAGTTGGAGCAAGAGCTAGCGCGTGGGCGAGCGTGCTGCTGGGAGAAATCAGTTCTATCTCTTCGTGCGGCCGCACGTATTGTTGTGAGTTACGTAAAAATAATGACAGAATCAAACTAAAAAATAACACGGCTGTTGTGTAGGCCTTATCTTAACCTTGAATCTACCACTCTCGATTAGGACCGACAGTGGCATGTCTGCATTGCGGGCGGCCTTGGCCACGCATGGAGAACGTAACAACTAATAACACGACTTATGTCGGTGATATATATATATATAACTTAACTGGACTTATATATAACGAATCACGATGTCGATGTGTGGCTCGTTGGTCTTGTTGTTAGCGTATCTGCTTCCAATGCAGAAGGTCCAGGGTTCGATTCCCGACAAAGTCAGAAGTTTTTGTACTTCT
This sequence comes from Sweltsa coloradensis, assembly GCA_024449915.1. Taxonomy (NCBI): domain Eukaryota; kingdom Metazoa; phylum Arthropoda; class Insecta; order Plecoptera; family Chloroperlidae; genus Sweltsa; species Sweltsa coloradensis. The sequence continues at coordinate 53,359 of JAMZAV010003240.1, read as the reverse complement.
GATTTGGACTAAAGTCCATCAGTTCGTGTCTTAGAAGTTTGTAAACGGTGACTTTGGAGCCGTCCTAGCAACAAAGCACATAATAAATTCAGAGTTGTTCTGAATCGGCTTTGTTGATTCTGGCATTGATTCGCGGGTGTTCGAACTGTCCATACCACTGATTGCTAGATTTCCTATTAAAAATATCGATCTTTGGTTGGTTATCGCTCACTCGTCGCTTGCGTCGGGGCCTACAGGGTAGGCTTAGTCGCTTTGATTTACTGTCCCCCACTGAAAATCAGTTATATAACTGAGTGGGTAGACTCTAAATACAATTTATTTATTTTATTTATCCCCTTTCGATATTGATATGATCAACAATACACATCATATCTCTCGTAAACAAATATAAACAAAATGATAAACATACGAGTGCCCTGTGATTGTGTGTGTAGGCGTACTTACATGTTGATCTGTGTCTGCCCTTGTTATTGTTCTGAGGTCACCAGTACTGAAGATGCTGGCCTAGTGTGGGCCTACGTTCTAGTTACAGGTGCAAAGAATCATATTTCCCCACAACATTCTGGGGCCAACAGTCCATTGTTGTTAATGCACCGTATGAAATACATGTCTAAGCAATATTGCAAACGATACGTCAACATATTGGGCATTTTAAAATTATTGTACATAAATATCAAGAACTGTGACAACTCGGGTGTGAAGTCTTTGGTGAGCGATGAAGGTTGGTGTATCGCATGGCTCATTACATCCAACCTCTGCTCCAAGATAATACACGCCTTGACTACGGCCGCAATATCGTTCTTTGTACGGCATTTCGGACATCGCACGGTCAAGAGTTTGCTGACAGGTAAAGTAGTTCTGCATTTTGTGCAGATTACTTCACATTTGTTTTCTTCTTCCATCTTCGAAGTTGTTGGCCAGTCGTTGAGGCAGGCTTCGCAGCAGCAAATAGTGTTGCGATCAAGAAGAAATGCGGTCCGCTCCTTCAGGTTCAATTCATGGTAGCTAGTCCCGTGACTGATGAACAGCTGAAGAAAACAAGAAAACATTTATTGGTGAGGTATGATTATTCACAAATAGTAGAACCAAAAAGTAAATGTTGTAATAGTAAGTAGTCGAGTGTGCAAGTAAGTATAAACAAGTCACCAGCACATAGTTATGAAAGCTTGATTGAAATTTAAGACAAGCTTAAGGCGGGGTGGTTCTAGGCCCTAGCCACACATACATCGGCCTTAATTCACACAAACACAACATTAGTACAAAGTACAAACCTAGCTCTATTTACTACATACTACCCACGCTCAGTGATAAAGACCACAAGCTGGTCGCAACTTGTCTTCTCATCTACTTCGTGTCTGTGCGACCTACGGTACTTAAAAATAAAAATCCATTTGTATTTAGTAGAGTCTACCCACTCGGAACTCAGCCATATAACTGACTGGGGGACATTATATTTAAAGCAGACCAAGCCAACTCTGTAGACGCTTTTCTAAGGGTCTAGTTGGGTGATCAACGGTTGCAGATGGTGGTCGACGAAAGCGGAGTTTCTCTCATAGAACAGCTAAGAGCCCAGGTCACTACGTTGCCAGCCGACACTATCACGGTCACTATCGATGTTAGTTGACGCTACAATAACATCCCATCGGGCCAGGGTCTCTCAGCCATGGAACATTTTCTAAGCACCCCTCCCAATAACACCAAGCAGACACACAGTTCCTAGTAGAACTAGCCCGCATGGTACTCACGATGAACAACTTCCGATTCACGGACAAGCACTATCTCCAAACCAAAGGTACTGGTTTATTGACGACATATTTGCCATGTGGACCCATGGGGAAGAAAACCTACTACCTTGAGTACCTGGAGGAACTCAACTCTTCACATGCAGTGAAGTTCACGTGGGAAATGTCACAACCCGGATCAACTTCCTAGACGTTGACATCTCCATCGAAGAGGGCCAGCTCCGCACCAGCGTACACTTTAAGCCCACCAACAGTACGCAGTACCTACACTTCAAGAGTTGTCACCCGAAGTATGCCAAACGGTCCACTCGTTGGCTACCCGAGGCAAACGCATCTGTTCTAACGACGAAGACCTCGCACACTATTGCCACCGCATTGTGAATGCTTTTGTTGCTCGAGGTTATCCCCTAGAACGTCGAACATCAAGTGTACCGCCCCACCACTGACAAACCTATCAAGCCTACACAATACCCTCGGTCACACAGTGGCACCCTGGCCTACACATCCTCAAAAGAGGTAGCCACCTCCTTGCATCCTCTGCTACCACACAACACCTGGCCAACAACATCCCCAGTGTTCTTCAGACGTCCAGCAAACCTGAGCAGCATGTTAGTAAAACATGATCTACAGAGGAGACAAGAGGACACCCTACCCAGAGGATCCTACCGAGGCCACATCTGCCTGATAAACCCTCCAACCAAGGCCTTCGTGGCCAGAGCCATGGAGATGTCATACCCCATAACGCAACACAACACCTGCACCACCAAGAACCTTCTACCAACTGAGATGTCTACACTGCCCCGCGGAGCCCATAGGCTTTACCACCAACACCCTGAGTTGAGACAAAGAATGAATGGGCAGAGGCAGGACACAGTGAGGGTAATGACAAACCAGTGGCACTACACCCAGCCACTCACAACCTAAACTTTAATGACACTTTCAACACCAGCATTATAAAAGCCTCACCACCTAACTGCAGTGAAGGAGAGCTCAGGAAATGGGAACTGGCACACCAAATGGTGACCAGCTCCCGTGAGCCTCCCAACCTCAACCTACGCTAACCTTGGGGTCCAGACGGGAAACAGAGAACTACCTTACCTGGCTGACCTTCCCCAGTTGCCCTCTCCAACACCAACTCTTGTACATATTTGTAAATAGTAGCCATTAATTTTATTATTTATTTATTTATTTATTATTACATAATTACACAAGCGGTGACTTTTATGGACTAGTCCAAATGTATGAGGTTCCGTGATTTCTATACATTATTTGTATATCGGAGTAATTTTCAGTGTTGATTTATATCTAGAAATGTTGTGTGAACCCTGATTATACAGTGTTAACGTTATCTAAAGTTTATTTCGCGTAGTTGGTGAGTAAATTACATTTTAATATCTTGTATTTTACAAAAAAGTTGAACTGACAAACATTAAACAGGAGAAGATTCAACGACATCTTGTTTTGTTTGATGATCAAAGAACTTAAAGGTAGTAAAGATAGAAATTGGTTTGTTTACATCCAAGTGCAAGATGAAGACTGCTGGGCATTCAGTGTTATTTCGGGCTTTCTTCATGTTCGTTATACTGAGAGGATTTTTTAATTGGTCTGATCACCAACTAAATAACAATGAGGATTCTTTGTTCATGGGCCATGAAAAATACGTTTTGACCTCTAAGGTAAGGTCTATTGTATCTGAAAAATGTGTCATCTCAAGTTTCACATGGTGTGCTGCAAATCTTAGTCATGGTATGCGACAGAGGATTAACTATGCGAGCTGCTCAAATTCATCCACTGGTATGAGCAAAGTTAAGAGATGTACTTTAGCCTCATCCTATAATCTTAAAGTTCGTGGATTAATTCCTGCAATTGCACTGTTACTAGCATTATGTGGTGATATTCACGTGAACCCAGGCCCTACAGTCAATCAGCAAAAAGCTGAAAATGATTTGTCCGTTTATTACACTAGGAAAACGCTAAAGTCCCGCCGCGTTGATGGATGAGCTTTTTAAAGTTTTTAGTTGCGTGGGATATCTTTACTTTTGCAAGTGCTTTGTTTTGCTGCCTATGCATTGTAGGTGAATGTTGTCGAATTTCTTTTGTTTCTTGTCAATTGGTATTATTTACCGTAAAAAACTTGTATCAAAAGCTTTATTTCTATGGATTCTGGCTAAATTTTTCCACTTTTTCTTTCAAAAGGTACTACATAACCATAACCTTAATGTCCATGTATAATATGAACGTTGCTGCCCCACCCGTTTGGTCAGAATTGGCCCAAATGGCACGAAAATATCGCACAAAAAGTCAAAAAACGTATATTAAAAGCTTTATTTCTCTCGATTCTGGCTAACTTTTTCAACTTTTTCTTTCAGAAAGCAATACATCACCATTACCTTAATGTCCATGTGAAATATGAACGTTGTAGCCCCACCCGTTTGGTCAGAATTGGCCCAAATGGCACAAAAATTCGCATTAAAAATCGAAAAAAATCGTAAAAGTACGATATTCATGAGAAATATTTCTTTGATTGTACCCAAAAACGTGGCAAGTCTAAGTTCAGAGAAAACGAAGGTCGTGTCAAATTTTCATCAAGATCGCATATGCCGTTTGCCCGGTAGAGAGCGAACAAACAGACGGAAAAACAAAAAAAAAAACAAAAAAAAAAAAAAAAAACAAAAAAAACAACGGAGCTAAATTTTTTGGGGGGTCGGTGAAATTGAAGTCTTCGCTTCGCTCATCCAATGAATGCCAGAAGTATTTCAGGTACTGATAAACTTAGTGAGTTTAAGGTGGTGCGGGCAGCCACCCTCGCCCGAACGCAGGTAGATTTTCTTTCAGTCCGAGTCAGACACTCGTCGGAGCAGGTCCACGGCCGGTCTCCGCTCCGACCACCAATCTGACTTTGAATTACTTTTCTATGCTTCTCTACTCCATTTTAGAGTCTGCACCCAGGTATACGGCAAGAATACTGGACCTCGGCCCTGCGGTCCGAAGGGAGGACATTCAATGGAGTTGAATAGAATGAAAGGGTATCTTGAATACATTCACCTGTCATTGTTTACTATCGCGTGTACCGAAAACATATTTATATGAGGGAAATTGTTACATTTTCCGAAGAAATCGAAGACAATATAGTAAATACGATTGAAATTGGCTTTTGAATGAAAATTTTCAGGCAAAATTAGAATATTTTGTCATATACAAACCCCATGTGACAATGTGTGTCTCCCTTTGAAATTTGAATACACATGTTACGTGATTTCCAGGAGAGAAACACACAACCACAACAACGTTGCATCCTTCTCCTCTTATCTGGGTAATTTCCACTCACTCGGATGTAGGCTTACGCCTTTTTCCGCTCTATCACGATGGCTCATGCGGCTGGGGCACTTCACCTATGTGTATGACATCACATTTGAGGGACGTGGGTTCGATTCCTGCCTAAAGCATTGTTTTATAATAATAGATTTTCGAAGGAAACCTGCCCAGGGAAAACTTGTTTTAGGTTACTAAACTAGGTATTATAGTATTTGAATAAGTGGGGAGGAATGGCCGAGGGTTGTTAGTATGAGTCACTCCCATCATTTGCCCTTGACTTAGGAAAACCTCGAAAAAAATCAGGATTGCCGGTTGCTGGTATCGAACCGACGATGCTGCGACCTCCTGAATCAGAGCCTCATGTGCAGGCATTATCATAATCATATTCACTATCATTATCATTATCATTATCATTCTTCTTATTTTTTTAAATAATATTGGCGGTTTTTGGTGATGGTTCTTGTGTTTTACATTTATTTTATTGCTATCATAGTATTCGAGGCAGCGAGAGATGAAATATGAGGATGAAAGACAAATGAGAGAGAGAGAGAGAGAGAGAGAGAGAGAGAGAGAGGAGAGAGAGAGAGAGAGAGAGAGAGAGAATGTTCAAGGGTTATTCTATAGGATGCATTCGCCCTTTGATAGCGGAAAACTTTGGGGAAATACTGCAGTCAGGATTGCCGATTGCTGGTATCGAAACGACAACCTTTTGAGTTACATAATCCGGAAGCAACCCATCTGTCGGTGTAGAACTGATACAGAGGAAAATACATCACCGTAGTGTATTAGCTAATAGGTGATCTAAATGCCAAATGTCCTAGTCCAGAGTAGATCAAGAAAAACGTTTACTCACGCATAGGATAAAATCAATTATCTTTATCTATTGCTATACGCATCACTAGATTTACGACTTCTGTGGCGGTCACTTCGCAAGTCTAGACCACATGTAATTCTTGGAAAGTCTATTTTAGCCCAAACAAAAGCTGCCTTCCGGGTAGCGGGCGGACGCAGTTAGTTGACAAATGAGGTGCATGCAGAACGTGTTTGTTGTTGAACAAGTTTTGTAAGTGTAATGTGTTCAAACTCGTTTGTGATCATCGATATTATTGAATTTTGTATACTTCCAAAGTGTGAATTGTTTCAGGGCGTAGGCATATACATTATTTTGTATACTAGCCTATATTTTATTTTCTATTGCTAGTTTGAATTTATCGATGTACATAATAATGTGTGTACAGTTTCATAATGCGTAAAATGTAACTCAAGAGACTATCTAAAAATGTACCTAATAGTGAATTTGGAAATATGTGCACGATATTTCAATCGGAATGACCGGGTGCTTTCACACTATATTGTGATAAATATGCCACGACAGTACACGAAGAAGCGAAAGCGAGGGAAGGCTTCAATAGCTAAAAAAAAATATGGCAATGTAGATCTCAAGGTAATCAAACATGTTCCCGAAGACAGCTGCTCCAGCAACGGGGTGACTAATATCACGATAGAGTAAGTAAACGTTTTGTTTTCTGCTATTTGAACTTTTGTTAGTAATTTACTAAAAATTATTGGGCGTTATTATCCATTGCCTTTTACACAAATATCGGTACGTCTATTGTCATCGTACAAACTTGAATAGGACTACACGCAGTGTAATATACATATTTTGTAATCTCAATCGGGGCGGGGGTGATGTGATTGACAATGAACGGTGAACTCAAAAACAAGTGTAAAGACTTGATCGAGAAATAGATAGTTTTCAGGGTTTACCGACGTCCGTTTACCAAAGTTGTAGTTAGCAATTATTCATACCCTGTACAGAGCAAAATAAAATAATAATTACAAGTTCAATAATGATTTTAAAAAAAGATGGATAAAAGCAACAATTTGCTATAAATGGTTGACAATAACTTATCCGATGTCCTCAATGAAGCAACAAATGTGTCAAGCATCAGGTGTGTAGCACAAAACATTACTCGAAATATTAGTTGTGTAATTATAAATTCTAGATTGAAAGAATAATAATTATGTTTTACCGTTTGGGATGATTTGAAATGGGGCGATACTCATGTTGTATGGGCTACACACGTGACAAGCCAGCATCTGTGTCAGTAGAAAATACGCCGTCTGAGGCCGATTGTAGGGAAATAAACAAATATCCGGCAATCGCTTGGTAGGCCTGGTGAAGGTCAAGTGTCTGCCCTCCATAGGTGACCAACACCCTCTAGATTCTAGAAGCCACAGCACACAAGAACAGGATTGGTATTTTTCTAGTCAACAACGAACTAAAGATGAAACAAAACCACGATTATTGGATTCAAATTCAAGCGCAATTGAACATCAGTAACCGCCGTTTGTGACTTGATGTATACAGCGACGGCGGTTTCGATGTATTTACATAGTTCTATTATAACCGTTATCGTATTATCATATTATTTAGCATATTTATTATTATTTATTACAAGGAAAACGCCTAAGTCGTTGTTAGACGAGTGAGTGAGCCATGTACAGAGTATCCGATAACATTCCCTTTCTTCCCCCTACCTAAGGCCTCCCTAGCCTATCATAGGCTAGAGTGGCTTATTATGGCCATACAGTTGACGTGCCCTTATACCAACTAAACTAAAAACCCTTATTTTTATAACTATAATATCAATCAACTTGTATGCAGATGTTCCCGCGTATTCAACAAATGACACATGATTTAATAAGCATGACTATAATAATCAAAGAGACCCTCTTAGAACAAGCCAATTTTACTAACGGTTGTGTATGTGCATGAATAAAGTCGTCCGAATGGCTCATGCGGTTGGGGCTCAGGTCAAAATCGAATGACACCTAAGGGACGTGGGTTCAAATTCCGCATAAGGCAGGTTTATTTTGTAATTGTCCTTCATCGTCATTTATCACCCCACAGCGTCTTGAATAGCACGATAACAATAATAGAGACATAAAAAACTAAAATCATCATCATTTTGAACAAAACATTCTCGCTGGTCATAGATTTATTCGGGTTTCAAATGTCAAACGTCATGGGTTTGATTCCCGATCTTCTTTCATTTACTTGAGCTAAATTGTACAGAATCAATAATGTTGATTGATAGATCCCTAGAAGTTTACATTACAACATGCAAGCATAATTATTGTGATGCTGATGAAGCGCGTTTAGTTCGAGCGTACACGATTCTGATTCGTGATGGTGTGGGTGCCGGGTGGGTTCGATTACTGACACTGATAATCGTGATGATTATCCAAATGGAAGAGCAATAATTAATCATTGGGAATTTTTCAATCATCTAAACAATGTGCATCGGGTAATAACAAATTAAAAAACTCAAATTTCAATAATATTATTTTCGTTATTATGAAATTCAGGTTACAGTTCGCTGTGACGGGAAAGGAAATGTTTTGACGGTCTGCACTCGTTGATGTTTCCAACAAAGATTATGATCTGAAAGGACGGTCGGTAGGCTACCCTCGCCCTCGGGCTAGTGCTATTGTACCCGTAGCTGCTTTCTTTCCACCTCGGACTCCGACAGAATAGTTCCAGGATACACCGACGGCTTGTGGGCAGATAGCGCTACTGTCCAGTGAGCCAGGCTAGCGCGCTTGATTCGAATGAATATTTAGTTTTTATTTATTTTAATGACATTGAGTAAACGGAAAAATTTAAACTTCTACACTACCAGTGTAATGTTAACTGTGTTTAAAAAATCACGATGTTTGAAAAACAAATATTCCGGAAAATAGGAATAAACAGAATTTTACTACAAAATTTCACATTCCCGACTTAATTTCTCTTAACATATCAAAAAAGTTGTAATTTGCTCTTTACAGCCTTAAAGCTTATTAAATTCCATCGGAAGTGACATAGTTTTTTAAACGGTGAGGTTAACGGATGTGAGTTTAAAAAACATTTACTTCGAACGTGAATTCCCGCGCGAAGCGTGCCCGCACAGCTTTAACATGTTTTTTGCTGACAACAATGAATGTGATATCATCTGTATAACTGAATCATGGCTGCACAAACATATTTATGAAAATTAAGTCCTAGATAAGAGTCAATATGAGATTCATAGAAAAGACCGCATTCCAAGTGCAGGTAAAAGGAAAGGAGGGGGAGTTCTTATTGCTGTCAGCACAAAAGTGACTTCTAATCGACGGGAGGAGTTCGAAACGGCGGAATTAGAAATGATGTGGGTTGAAATAAAAACAAACCTTAAATCCAGTCTATATGTAGGGTGTGTTTATATCCCTCAGGCAACACCATTGCTCATTGAAAAGGTTAGGGACAACGTTTTGAAATTGGAATCAACACTTCGACATACGGACAATATAATGTTGTGTGGTGACTTTAATTTACCAGATATTACTTGGAAGTCTAAACATCAAGATGACTCAACTGACCTGGACCCGATTACCAACAGAAACTCTGAAGTGAACCAGATGTTCATCAAATTTATAAGTGAAGCCAACTTATCACAAAAAGTCTTGTTTCCTACCAGTAATTACCACTTCCTTGATCTATTATTTGTTAATAATTCGGACGCCGAGGTTACCGTCACAAACGTTGAACCAGCAGTTATTTCGGACCATTTACCATTTTTGTGTCGTCTTGTTTTTTCACATATGAAATTGAACGACAAACCATCAGGACGTAAGACATATAACTGGAGGAAGGCTGACTTACATAAACTTCGTGATAATCTAAATGAGTGTGACTGGGATAGAATGGACATATTGACAGATGTTAACGACAAGTGTGACTTATTCTATAATCTTTTGAACACAACAATAGCCAAAACAGTGCCGGTGACTAAAGTCAACAACAATAAATATCCAGTGTGGTATGATAAACATGTTCTTGCGGCATTAAAACGCAAGAACAGAGCTCATCAAATGTTCAAAAGAACCGGTTTGGATTGTCATAAAGTTGATCATCAAAATTATAGAACTAACTTCAAACAACTAAAAAACATGAAATATCGTCAATACCTTCACAACATTGAAACAAAAATTCCAGAAAACCCCAAATTATTGTGGAGCTTTGTCAAGAGAAAAACTAGATCAAGGAGGATACCGACTGAAGTGAAATATAATAGTATTACGGCAAAAAGTGTAGAATCGTGCTGCCACCTTTTTTCGGAGTTTTTAAAACAACTTTCACTCCGAAATCACAAGGAAATGTGGTTCTACCTAATCTCTCTGATCAGATTGACAGTGAACTGTCCAGTTTCAATGTTTCTTGTGAAGAAGTGGAAGATAGCCTTGGCAAACTTGTCAATGGCAAATCGCCTGGGCCAGATCAAATACCGGTAAATGTGATAAAACATTGTAGAAATGCATTATCTATTCCACTGTCAAAAATATTTAACTGTGCTTTAAATGAAGGAACTTATCCCTCTCGATGGAAACATGCTAACGTTACACCCGTTTTAAGGAAAGGAAGAAAAAACTCGGTGACTAATTATCGGCCTATTTCGTTATTAGCCATATTTTCAAAAGTTTTTAAGAGTCTCATTTCTATAAGATTAAATAATCATGTGGCAGACTACATATCACCAAGTCAGCATGGATTTGTGAAAAGGAAATCAACGGTTACTAATCTTACTGAATTAACCCAGGATATTGCAACGTTCTTGACCCTCCGTCACTCGCGTGGGGTTCTACAAACCCCAGGGTCTACATTCGACTCTGTTTCTCTGCATCGGACTGTTTTACCGACTCAAGATTCTCAGTACCTTCAAGTCACTCTATCTGTTAGCGAAATTTGTAACCCTCTAATCATTAGGGCTTTTAGTGTCGTTATATTGCCGGTCTAAACTTGGCTGGGGTTTCTGAAACCCCACGCGAGTGATCACGTTACAGTAACAGCATAGGGAAACTCAATGCTATTTTGGCTTAAATTTTGAAATTTTGGAATTTTGGAAAAATTCTTCTAGCAATTAACTAACTGGTTCATCTTTGTTAATTAAAAGTGAAACAAAACTTAAAATTGCATTATTTGGACACCTTTTTTGAATATTTTGAAAATGTCCATTTTTTAAATCTGAAAAATACAATAAAATAATATTTCATACAAAAAGGTTCATTGGCATTTTATCTCCCTGTTCTCCCAGTAAAAACCACCTACATAGTAGTTCCACAAATCATATGAGTACAGACAGAAATATCCAAAACATACTTCTGCACTAATTACAGCCCAAAATAATTTGGGGTTTGACAAACCCCACGCGAGGGATGGTGTTAAGAAATTCCGCGCGAGTGACGGAGGGTTAAACTCAGGTGTTCAAGTTGATGCTGTCTACACGGACTTCAGTAAAGCTTTTGACAATGTTGATCACGATCTTCTCCTATTTAAATTAAAATCCTATGGAATAACCGGTAAAATTCATCAATTACTTGAAAGCTACCTTAATGGATGTAACTCAGTCAGTTGTCATTGATACAACAAGATCATCTTCTGAAAGCGTAACATCTGGAGTGCCGCAAGGTTCAATTTTGGGTCCACTACTCTTTACCCTGTTTGTGAATGACATACCGTCTTGTTTTATGTCATCGAGCTGTTTAATGTTTGCTGATGATCTTAAGATATATCGTCCAATACGAAGAGATGCTGATCGTGCCTGCCTACAGTCAGATCTGGACGCGCTTGCAGAATGGTGCAGAACATGGAAGCTTAATCTTAATGTATCTAAATGTGCAGTCATTACGTTTACTACAAAAACGAAACATGTTAAATTTCATACTCTCAATGATCAGATTTTGGAAAGAGTCACTAAAGTCAAAAATTTAGGTGTCATCATATCTCATGATCTATCATTCCAGAATCACCTTTCTAACATTATTCCAAAATCATTTAGGTTACTTGGTTTCTTAAGACGAAACTGCTCTAAAGAATTCTCCAAAACTACAATGCGGAAGTTGTACCTCTCTCTTGTTAGGCCTCATTTAGATTATGCTAGCTCTATTTGAAACCCATATCAAATCACCAAAATTCAGAATGTAGAAAGGGTCCAACAGTGTTTCATAAAACATCAATGCATAAAATGTAACATTCAATATCATAGAGTAGATTATGCACAACTTTGTAAAGATGCTAACCTAATGACGTTAGAAAACCGAAGGAACTATTCTGACATGGTTTACCTTTACAAAATTGTAAATAATTTAACAAACACTAGTTCAATTCTTGGCAAATTAAATTTTCATATACCTCCCAAACATACACGCCATCATAAAACTTTTCAACCAGCTCTAAGTCATCTCGACTTCCATAAAAATTCATGCATCAACAGATTGCAGCATTCATTTAATATGTTAAAACCTCTTGAAGGAACAGACATTGATCTCTACTCACCAAATATTTTAAAATTTAAATCTGTGATCACTCAAGCTTTAGGATATTAACATTATAATTTACTCACTAGCTTATTTCCATTAGTCTCTTCTTTAATATGCATTTTACATTTCTTTTCTTTCAAGAATATCTGTTATTAATTTTTATTATTAATAATTTTGATAGTTTCACATTTAAATTGAGGATTTCAAATATGTTAAAAAAGTTACATATATTATTTTGTATAGTATTGTAAATTTTAATGTCAATAAGTTTATGTTTTCTATCCATAGGCTATGCTATGATTTACACTTGTGGAGTATTTGTACTCTGTTGTAATATGCATGATAATAAATAAATAGTCAGTTACACTCTCAACTCCAACGAGTAAACAAGGCTGTTTAAGCCGAAACGTTTTGTCGTTATGTTATGTTATTTGTGTGTATATATTAGGGATGGGCCGATTCCGATCCCGATGCATCGGTTTTGCCGATTATTGAGTGAATCGGCAAATAATCGGTTCACCGATTATTAGGTAAAATATTGGCAATTATTTAAACGCGTGATTTTAAATACCGCGGGCATGTGAATGCGCTGTTGGTAGTAGCGGCAGAGTCGATAAAGAAGTTTCCCCGTTGGGGAGGTCCTCCAACTCCCTATACCGCCCTGGGTTTAATAAAAAGTCGGTTTTTGGCGTTTGGAATCTAACGTTCCGCGCGACATCTGTGTGACGATTGATGGAACTACTTCAATAAAACTACGTCACTTTTCTACTAGTAGTTAACAGTCGATGACGACAAATGGCGGAAACGTCAAAATATTAAATACGATCGAATGTTGGCGAATGTTTTGGAGTAAAGCAAACTATCTTTATTGATGAGGATATTTCTGATGGAGTAGACCTAAGCTTAGGACCTAGGCCGACAATATGAATTGTTCAAGATTTCGATTTGAATGCCAAGGGCGTACTTACGTCTGAAAACTGTATTGTGGCCTTGGGCCTAGGCTACACTTACGTCCGTTAGGCTTGAACAAGACATATCTCAAATTATTTCGCACGAAAATGTCAGTGACGCCTGCGCAACACTTTATAGTACAATAATAAATCAAAAGTAAATCGTTTTAAAAGACTAGGGCCCAGGGCTAATATGATTGGAATAAAATTGAAGTTTGACGTTTCGTCTGTTATTTGTTGATTTCAGCGTCACTGCACATCGATAATTTACTGACCGTATTTAGCGTGCAGTGCTTTTATTAGTTTCACATTTAAGCCGCCCTCAGCGCGCAGAGCGTTAGATTCCGTTTTGACTTGGGAGTAAGGGGACCTCCCCAAAGGGGAAACTTCTTTATCGACTCTGGTAGCAGCAAGCGCACAGATCAGTTCAAGGTCGATTCCTGCTCGACTAGTCGACCAATAATATCGAAAGTCGAACTAAAGCATGATCGACTTGTCATCACTACGTCACTCAACGTCACTGTCATGGCCGCTTAGATGCCAAATTACGCTCGCGATGTACACAATGCTTTGCTATTTTGTTGAATAAATAAGTGTTTTAATCTGCAATTGTGTTTTTAAGCAATAAAAAGTGTCAAAATGGATGTGTGGCATAGCCTAGGCCATACGTGGCAAAAGGGTCTAGCTAGGCCTAGCTAGGCTAGGATACAACTTGCCGGTCACGACGGGATTTGAACGGCCTAGGCTAGGCCTAGCTAGCCCTAGGCCCCTAGCCCCGGGCTCAGGTTTTAAATAAATAAAGCTTTTCTCGATGATACTGAGCCTTCAAGTCATGACCCAGTTAAAGTATGTTATAGGCCTAGATCCTGTTTGGTCCTAGACTTCGGCCTAGTCTAGTGTATCCCGGTATCATACAACTCTGCTTAGCCTAGGGCCTAGGTTATGTGAGGCAAAGCAGCATCTTTGGTCTTGGGGACAAAATTGACGAGAAACTAGGGTTAGGGCCTAGGCCTACCATGAAACCAACCTAGGAGCCTGCCATGTTGGGTTTAAAAACATGTCTCGATCTGAAAAGTTTTTGAGTTTTAAGAAAGCCTGCCTTAATTATGTGAAGTCTAAGAAGTGATTGACTAAATGTAAGACTGTTTTTATTTACTGTAAATTATCTTAAATTATCTTGTATTATCTTGTATCTTGTATCTACTATGTAAACAAATAGCTTTTATAGCTAAATAAACAACAATTTATTATATTTATTATAAATGTAGCCTAGGCCTAGGGCCTAAAACTAAATATTAACAAGAACTGGTGGGGCCTAGCCTAGGCCCCTAGCACAAAAAATTTGGTGGACAAAGGCCTAACTAGCCCTACTCAATTATCTAGGGCCTATTTTAGGTGTGGCCCATGCATAAACATAATTTTAATAATCGGTTGAATAATCGGTAATCGGATCGGTTTTTTCAAGAATCGGAATCGGTAATCGGATCGGCAAATTTCATGAATCGGCCCATCTCTAGTATATATATCTATGTGACCTTCAACTCTACATAGCCGCCAAACTCTTTCAAGGTAAGCTGTTGGCTCCTAGCCGTCTATCAATCTTTCCCCACCCAACAGCCACTAGGCACTATCAACCCTAGCATTTTAAAAAGTAATTCCACAGTATTGACTTTCCACAAATCTATGTCCCTCCAATCAAAGGTCTATTGTTCATTAATCATTATTAGAGTTACGGAAATATAGCAATAATTTTATGCATTTGTAGCAAAAATAAATTCAAAAACTGTGTTTTATAGCGCCTATATAGCAAAAATTATTTTAAAGTTAATGCGCATGTAAATTGATGAAAAACAGTAAAAAATGCACATAAAACTGCATACAAAATGAAGATAATGATAACAATGTTTAGGCCCTAGCTTGACAACATCTTAAGAGTCCTAGGCCTAGGCTCTGCAAGTAACTTTCAAAGGGAAAACATATACCCAGCATCTAGAACCTAGGATGGAAAAGGCCCCGGCCTAGGCTATCGCTATCATTGGTTAGGCCTAGCCTACTTACTTTTGTAGGTAATCTCGCACCGCCGGATGGTCAATTTTGTTCAGTGGGATATTTGCATCCAGGCACATTTTTACAGTGTCTTGATAAAACACTTTTTTTCTGTTTTTGCCTTCTTTTGGTTTTCAATACACCCCTGTATGGTAGCCTGGCATTTGATAGCGGTATTCTTAGCCTTGTCTTTTTTTTCTGTGTGCCCCTGTGTTGAAATAATGCTTGTTCAGGGTGTCTGTTTTTCGTCATCCTTGTAACTCTCAGCACGTTCTTGTATATTAATACTTTTATTTCGACCCATGTTGAACGAAGACAATAGGGGCCTAGCCTAGGCCTAGACTATTTCCACGCAACAACACGAAGAATACGCCTTCAGAACACGTCGTGGTTATTTTTGGTTATGTATTTTATCGTTGATTTTAACCACGCCTCCACTCACCGCCTGCTTGAATCTTGATGGCAAAGCGGTGCCTCCACTACATCAGTTTTCAGGCAGAATAACGAAGTTTCACGATCGGCTCCGAAGTTGTAATATGACGTCACTCGAAGGGAAGCGTCGCCCAGTAGCGGCATCTGTCGAGGTGTGGCAGAGTCAGTCAGTCTTTCTCGCGCATTGTAGGGAGAATGACTGGCGGTTTACTGTTTTTCGACGTATTTTCACGTAAAAAACGGCAAATAGATGGCGGAATGCTTAAAACAATGATAAATCGCACGAATTCGCATTTATTTCATTGCATCGCAAAATAGACTCCGTATCGCATTTATTCGCAAAAATAAAAATGCTATTTTCTTGATCGTGATGTCATGAAACGTGAAGAAAACGAAAAAAAATGCTTTTAGAAGTTCATCGCACATATCGTTATTACGATTTTTCCGTATCTCTAAATCATTATTCAGAAAAATTTTGGAACTCTCAAAGTAAAACCTAAAAACTAAAAAGCACTATAAAAGACATGAAATATTGACCTATATAGGTACCCTAGGTATATAATTTTTTAATTTAAAAAAGAAAAGAAAAAAGAAGCAAAGAACTGTACATAGTGTGAAAAAAAGCCCACATGATCGCTCACCTGGTCTCCTTTCTTAATGGGTCGAACAGCGACCGCCAGGATAGAGTTGCCGTTGTAGGTGAAGGTTTCCGTGTTATAGCAGCACGAGTGATTGAAGAATCCGAGCACGCCGCTGACCGTCAGACCACAGTCAACCCCAACAAACTCCGAGCTATCCAGGCCGTACTTATAGTCCCCGAAACGGCACGAGTTGGTCGGAATAATAAGCATGTACCTCATGAACATACGGCCGGCAAAGATCTTCAGATCGCTGGGAGACGTAGGCCTACCTTGCATCTCAGACTTCTCGCCGAAGATGTTCGTGTACGAGTCGAGCAAGTTCACTAATAAGGCGGAACAGGTCGCCGCACCGAGGATCGGATTCTCATACTGTTTCCCCAAAATCTCTTCGCAAAGCGCACTTTCTCGGTCCAGGAAGTGTATCCCCGCGTAGCCGCTCATTGGCGGATACGGTTGGCCGAACTGACTGAACCCCGACTTGGGTTTGTTGTTCTTCATTCTTTCTTCTACCTCGTTCACCACTTCCCAGAGTTTTACCAGGCTGTTCCCTGCGTACCTGCTCATGGCCAGCAACAAAATCACGAGTGCGATGTGGATCTTGGAGCCAGTGCTCTCCTTGGTATGGAAGAGCGGCATCAGAAGACACTCGGTGTGATGAAATGTGTCCCAGGCCACGGTACGACAGTCATCGGAACAGAACATCACCTGGAAGTAAAGAAAACAACGATAACTAGAATAGAGCGGCAACACACAATTTGGACCATTACTTTCCGATGAAATCTCATAAGTAGATCGATAAAATTACGGTCGATGTCATTATAATCTTTTTCATCTGAAGAAAATCCCCCAGCATCAACAATAAAAACCATTTCTTGCTATCTAACGTGTCCAGAAAATATGCGTTGAGAAAAATCCCCCATTTTAAGAGTTTGCGATTTCTGTGGAAAGTTGATTTTTTAAAAATATATCGCTTGCGTGGAATTGACTTCTCGATAACAACATACAAGACTTCAGTCTCAACTTATCGAGACTCGAATTCTCGAGATTATTTTGGAGCAAATCGAGCGAGCGTCGAGCAGACAACCCTGCTCGAGCTCGTCTTGAAATATCGAGTCCCGCACAGCCCTATAAGTAGGTATTTAAATGCTTCACTTTTTTCTTTTTTAAGATAACCTTTTATCAACGGGTCGGCTTGCATTCGGTGTCGGCTTGCAATCAGGTATACACAGTATAATCACGGTCAAAAATATTACTTGGTTAAAATAGTATTATGTTGAAACGAATTTATGTAGTAGGTCTAATGACTACCTATTTTACATTACGAAAATAAGAACTTGGGTTTGAACCACCGATATTTTTTGATGTAACAATAATTTCATAGTAATGGCATTTGTTGTAAACTTGTTATGACAATTTTGACTTTGAGGGCCTTAAAAAATATTAAAATTGTAGGTACCTATTTTACATGGAATTTAAAAAAAAATTGAGTAAATTCTAGTAGACACTAGTTCTCAAACAAGTGAAGATGGGTTTGTACTTACTAACGAGCAGGACTTGCAAGGAATCATTGCATCAGAGCGTTTCAAGCAGCTGTGACAGTGAGAGTAAAAGTTCTCCCTGAAAAGCAGCGACATGAATGGCTTTTCCATGAAAATTATATCTCCTGAAATATAAACAAATTCATTAGAAACACGGTAAAGTTTTTAATGAAGTACGCCTAATTGTCACTTTTTTGTAAAGCACCCCTAGAAGAGAAAAATATTACTGCATACCAACCAGGCCTGGAAGGAAGGTATCATACTTTATAGTTTATACTGCATACCAACCAGGCCTGGAAGGAAGGTATCATACTTTATAGTTTATACTGCATACCAACCAGGCCTGGAAGGAAGGTATCATTGGATGAGCAAAGCGAAGACTTCAATTTCACTGACCCCCAAAAAATTTAGCTCGGGTGTTTTTTTTTTGTTTTTTTGTTTGTTTTTTTGTCTGTTTGTTAACTCTCTACCAGGCAAACGGCATATCCGATCTTGATGAAAATTTGACAGGACCTTCGAAATCTCTGAACTTAGAGGTGTATTGTTTTTGGGTACAATCGAAGAAATATTTCTCATGAATATCGTACTTTTACGATTTTTTTCGATTTTAAGTGCGATATTTTCGTGCCATTTGGGCCAATTCTGACCAAACTGGTGGGGCTACAACGTTCATATTATACATGGACATTAAGGTTATGGTGATGTAGTACCTTTTAAAAGAAAAAGTTTAAATAGTTAGCCAGAATCTATAGAAATAAAGCTTTTAATATAAGTTTTTTACGGTAAATAATACCAATTAACAGGTAACAAAAGAAACTTGACAACAATCAGCTACAATGCGTAGGCAGCAAAACAAAGAACTTGCAAAAGTAAAGATATCCCATGCAAACTAAAAATTTTAAAAAGCTCATCCATTAACGCGGCGGGACTTAAGCGTTTTCCTAGTACTTTATAGTTTATTACTGCATATCAACCAGGCCTGGAAGGAAGGTATCATACTTTATAGTTTATACTGCATACCAACTACGCCTGGAAGGAAGGTATCATACTTTATAGTTTATTACTGCATACCAACCAGGCCTGGAAGGAAGGTATCATACTTTATAGTTTATTACTGCATACCAACCAGGCCTGGAAGGAAGGTATCATACTTTATAGTTTATTACTGCATACCAACCAGGCCTGGAAGGAAGGTATCATACTTTATAGTTTATTACTGCATACCAACCAGGCCTGGAAGGAAGGTATCATACTTTATAGTTTATTACTGCATACCAACCAGGCCTGGAAGGAAGGTATCATACTTTATAGTTTATTACTGCATACCAACCGGGCCCTGGAAGGAAGGTATCATACTTTATAGTTTATTACTGCATACCAACCAGGCCTGGAAGGAAGGTATCATACTTTGAGAGTTGTTTCA
The DNA here is from genome assembly GCA_024449915.1 of Sweltsa coloradensis. Taxonomy (NCBI): domain Eukaryota; kingdom Metazoa; phylum Arthropoda; class Insecta; order Plecoptera; family Chloroperlidae; genus Sweltsa; species Sweltsa coloradensis. Next base: position 33,931 of record JAMZAV010003240.1, on the reverse strand, counting down.
GTTGATCTCTTTTCTCTGAATCCATGTTGTTCTTTTGCTATTATCTCATTTGCCTCTAAGTATTAGGACAAGCTATTATACATTACTCTTTCAAACACCTTTGAAAAAAAGCATTAAGTATTGAACTGGTCTATAATTTCTGATGTCTCGAGTGTTTCCCTCTTTCAAAATTGGTTTTACCCGTGCCACCTTTAAAGCTTTTGGAAAAACACCTTCATTAGAGACATAATATTAAAAGTAAGTAAGTGGCTCTACTAATACTCTTGCACATTTTTTTATAAGAAAGCTTGATAAACCATCTGGACCTATTGATTTTTTTATTCTTTAAATTTCTTATAATTCGCAAAGTTTCATCTTCACTTACATTATTGAGGCAAAATAAGTGATCTATTTCAGGCAACACTTGTTTCCCATCATTTTCAGTTCTCTTTTGACTTTCTGTTAATTTGTGGCTATATTTATAAAGTAGTCATTGAATATGTTTCCAATTTGCTTTGCATTTCTGACAGTTTCATTATCTACTGTGATTTCAATTCGGTTTCAGTTTTCTTTTTGAACCCCTTTCCAGATTAATCATATTCCATATTATCTTTACTTTGTTTTCTGATTTCCTTATTAGTTTTTTGATTCTATGAGCCTTCGCTTTTCGAATTGTATCTTTATATTCCTTTTTGCATTTTTTGTATTTATTTAGAACATTGACATTTGTATTCCTTTTAAGTTTTAACGCAAGTCTCCTCACTTTCCTTGACATTTCTATCACATTTTGTGTTATCCATTTATTACTTTTCTTTTTTGTGTTCTGAATCTTTGCCTTTCTTGTTGGAAATGATTTATTGTAGTGAAAAGTTATTATATCTTCAAATGTGTCATATGCATGGTCAACTGTTTTATGATTGTATATTGCATCCCATGAAACATTTAAAAGTCTGTCATTAAATACGGTTATATTTCTCTTGCTCATGTCCCTGTATTCTGTTAGAAGTATTCTGTTACTATGTTTTCCATTTTTAGATTGATCTAAAGGATATATATATTATTGCTTGAGCATAATGATCAGATATTGCTGAAATGATGACCTCACTTTGATACACGTCAATATTATATATTGTACCGTTTGACAAAAAAATTCGTACACCAACTGATATTTTCAGAAAACTATTTTAGCTATAGTCAAGTTATAGCTAAAGGTGTTTAGAAACTATCTCCAGAAAACCGATTCTCAAAATTTAATTTTAAACTAGATTTGTATATTAGGCTTTTGTCCAAAAATCTAAATTTTATTTCCCAAAAGTGAGGTTATGTCCCGCCCAAAAAAATTCACAATTTTTTTCCCTGTTATTTTAAAGGCCTTCTTTTATTCAGCAAACTTTTCAGACATGTTTCTTCGACTTTCAAATTATCGGCCAGAGGTGGTACAATAGCCTTAACCCGTTAATTCCTCCCAAAATATGATTAATGCTAATTAGAATGAATTTAATGAGTAAAAGAAAAAATTGGGTTTACCACGACTCGGGAAAAAATTGCCCGACTGTGATTTTATTTTCTAGGTCCCATCTAGGGCTGTGAACGGGTACCCGACCGTTGATAATAACCCGGGTAATGAAATAAGCCACCGGGTACTTGGTTTACTGTTTTCGTTCCAAAATCCACTCAATTACCGCTGGCGCTGATGAGTGACAGACCGACTGGCGGGCCGGCGGGGGAGATTATTCCTCATTAAGCAGCGTTTGATTTCGGGTTTGGGTCAAGCTCGCGTTTGCAATACAATAAAATACAATATAGCTCTATTTCCAAAGTGTAAATATATATTAAATCACCTTGACCCTTGTCATGCATGGGTTATTTGAAATTTTTAAATACAACATAATAATATAGTAGTAGTAGTAATAATAGTACATAGTAGTAATCTCATCAGTACAATACAATATTCAAAATTAAACATTACTAGGAAAACGCTTAAGTCCCGCCGCGTTGTTGGATGAGCGTAATTGGTGCATTGAGCTGCCATGTGTTATGTGAATTTTCTGTTCTGTGAAAAAATCATTACTAAGTTGATGATTTTTTTTTAAATAATTTAAAATAAATAAAAAATAAACTTTTATTTTTATTTTTTTTGATTAATCGTAATTTTAAAAAAGAAAAAAGTCGTAAAATTTCGATTTCCATAAGAAATAATTATTCGATTGTGCTCAAATTTTACACGAATATATGAATTCATAAAATTAAGGTTCTGTGAAAAAATCATTACAATCGGATAAAGAATGTAGGTGTTATTTGTCAAAGAATTGTTTAAAAAAGAAAAACCCCGTAAAATTGCGATTTTTATGAGAAATAATTATTTGATTGCGCTTAAATTTTCCAGGAATATATAAATTCATAAAATAAAGGTTCTGTGAAAAAATCATTACAATCGGACAAAGCGTGTAGGTATTATAAATCGAAGAAATTTTTTAAAAATCGAAAAAATCGTAAAATTGCGATTTTTATGGGAATTTTTTTTCGATTGTGCTCAAAAACGTGGCAGTTCTAAGTTCAGAGATTTCGAAGGTCTCAATAAAATTTCATCGCAATCGGAGTAACGGTTTAGCCGGAATCGTGCTAACAAACAGACAAAAATACAAAAAAAAAAAAAAAAGAAAAAAAAAAAAACATTCCGGATTTTTTTCTCCAGTGTAGTGAAATGGAATCTTCGCTTCGCTCGCTACGCTCGCTACGCTCATCCAAATACATTATGGTACACACAACTCACACTTCATACACACTCCAGTGTTGCATCGACCCCTGCCCGATTATATGAGCAGGTCAGGGCTACATTATGGGGCTTGGTCTGAGATTTTGTCGAATATATTTAAAGAAATCTATGAGAAAAACCATCAGTAAGGATTTTCAAGTGTGGGTTTTGATCCAGGTAGGCCCTACATCCATAAATAATTTAGACTTGATGCGTAGTTCGTGATGTGACGGGTCGCCTTGCCCCCTCTGTCCTAATTAAATTTTTCGCAATTAATTTCCATAAATATGTAAATTAATTAGCCATCAAAAATAAATCATCATCTTCAATGATAATTTATTGTTACTATAATATATTTTTAATGTGATATAATAAGTCTAGGAGCCAGGGATTGTGTCCTAAACAGGGGCATAATTTCCGCCGGGTTAAATTTCATTTGACCTTGGCTGGCAAGAGAGCTAGTTTGGCGATGTTTCAATTGAAGCCTTGTCAACCCAGTTCTGAGAATCGAGAGAGTTGAAGTCGATTTCCAGCAGGAAATTCGGATGCACCAATGGAAGGGGTGTATTCGACGACGGTGTGGCAAGTGCGGCTTGCAGAGTTTGCAACGCTGTGCACTTGTACCGTTAGTTTTATCTGTGTGCAACGAGCGGCTGAATCTGGAAGGAAAGATGCTAGCCTGTTAGTGGTGCAGACGAAAGCACGCCGAGCGCTGATCAATAGGGGCTGCGTATAGGCCAGTGGTGCGGCGCAGGTTGTTGTTCTGCAGACGGGGCAGTGGCTCGACCTCGAAGATTTTGCGCGTCGTTCGTTCACTAGTGTTTGGTATCGAGTTGAGTATACAGGTGCTTACCTACGTGCGCGCTTCGACACAGTTCGAGTGAAAATATCGCGTAAATAGCCGAAATGGCAGTGGTTATTCGAGTAAGGGAGAGGCCCAGAGAAACTGTGAGTGTGATCTAGACTTTTAATCAAATATTTATTCAGAAAATCGCGGAGTTTGTGGGAGGAAGAGTACCACGCCATGTGGTAGCCCGAACCCGCACACCATGCCGACCACGCTGTTCCTTTGGTTCACTCTATACCCTTTAGGCCTTACCAAACCTACCTAAATTAATCCTTTTGAAATACAAGTTAGAATATTGCATAAATCCATCCTTAAATTCGATGATAATCGAATTTCCATCTGGACCTGACCACGTGGCGACACGCGGAGATCACAGGACCTACACCACCTGCACCTAATAGGTCCACCTCCTGTAGGAGTTTTTCATTGTATTGTTGTCCTGATGATCCTCCCAATGTCCACACCACCATAACCAGCACCGTTGGATCGCCCACGCGAGCCAGTGCGTGAGGAGAGGGAAGTGCCGGATAGTCCACTATCCGATGAGCAGTTCGGGTCAAATCAGTCTACGTGGGAATTCGACGCCGACGCGCAACCGGTCCGCCTCCCAAACCAGGGGACGCCGACGCCAGGTTTCCGCCTCAAATTCAACTTTTCCCTCCTTACAACCACGCTTCGTATACGTATGAACTACGCATCGTCGACAACAACCATGCGGTCAGCAGAAGGACAGTGTTGAGTACCAAATTTATGTAACCATATCAGGCCATATCATTGTATCAATATTGAATGTGTAATCTAAATGGGGGTATTTACCAATGCATTGGAATTCAAAAGTAGAGTCAATTTTTCTAATTCTGTATCACATGTTATCTAAGTTTTCATTATATTACGGAATTCCAACCTTTACAGTGTACGAGTGCATAGTGATGGAACGTCGAAAATTTTCAATTCACTAAAAAAAATTTTCAACAAGGCTTGAAAATTTTCATGAAAATTTTCAATATGCTTTTATTTATTTGTTTGTTTTATTGTGTTTGCTGAGTACATATTATATTGTTATATGTACAATGATATTTAATAAAACAATTATCACCAGTAGCCCATGTTTTATACCTATTAGAGGTCTGCACGGGCCGGGCTTGGGCCTTGTTATGCATTTTGAGTCAGGCCCGGGCCTGCTTTTCACTGAATGAGACGGGCTTTTTCGGGCTTTATGATGTAATTTGAAATCGGTATGTGCGATTGTGATCATACAAATGTTTTTCGACCAAATTTCAAAACGTTTTGTTTCTCATAATAGTAATTTTCATCCCCACCGTGATGTTCATTCATATATCCCAGGGTTTAAACTAAAAAATCCACATGCTATTGCTTTGAGTTTAACCTCTGAACGGGCTGTAACGGGCCTTCTTACACTTATGGCGGGCCCGGGCTTTGATAAGCTAGTTTAATACGGGCCCGGGCCTGAAATTGCGGGCCCGGGCTGGGCCGGGCTTCTAGAGGTAGGCCCGTGCAGACCTCTAATACCTATCCCTGGCAACTTTGTATCCCTGAGTAGGCCTAAAATGTACTAGGAGGAACTAGGAGGAAAGGAACTATTTTATTAGGTCTGTAAAATGTGTTTGTAATTTTGTATATATCTAATTTTGTGATATAGTCCCTAAAATCAACTTGTATCTCATAAAAGAGGAAAATGTAAAAAAAAAAAAAATTGAAAATTTTCATGAAAATTCCCATCACTACGAGTGCATTACCCGGAATGTCCCTCACAACACCATTTAATTCCTTTTTCATATCTCAGGCCCTCAGCCAACCTATAAAGTCAGAAAATAATAAACTTAGAATCTAGACTAAGCAGGTGCGCCAGCCATCCAGGACGAACAGCGGGAGCAGCCAGCCACGCCCACCTCTTTGGAAGCCCGGAGTCCGGTGAGCCGAGTGTGCACTGAAAGTCAAGGTGTTGTCTTGCAGTGCACACAAGGTAGTGAGCGCATGTCATTGCATTGCAGGTCTATGTTTATTTGTGTCGGGATATTTCCCTTTGTCATCTCAATCTCTACCACTAATGAGTAGAACAACTTGTAGTAACCAAGAGTTATTACTGGCGCCCAACAATCGAGATAGGAAGGAGAGATATTTAATAGCTAGGAAAACGAGAGATCTAGGAAGCTTAGCTGAGTTTCAGAGGTTGACCATTATAAGGTAACACGACTGTGGAACACGAGACCCTACAAGTCAAGTGGCTCCTTTGTGTGATCGTTATAGTGAGAAACCTCTATCGGTTAATTATATTATTACGCAATATGATTTTGTGAGAGCCAGAACGTAAGTCAACAGATTTATAGCTACATACTCGTAGGTTCATGGTCCTACAGATTATAATAACCTGTTTTCTGCCATGATTGCCTTATGCCCTTTCAAGTGTGACCTATTTATTAATTATTAACAACTATGTAATCATCATTGCATATGAAAAGAAGAAGATTAGTGGTGTGCGAGTACCCGAAATTTCGAGTCGAGTCGAGTAATTGGTACTCGACTCGCCATCGAGTAGTTGCTACTCGAAATCGATTCCCGCCACGAGTCCACCTACGATCGATAACAAAATGTTGTTGACTGAGCCACCGAGTACTACGTAGTACACCCGAAAACTCGAGAGATAGCGCTGCGGTAGTCATTGCACTTTATTTCCGAATTGCCAACTTACCAAAAATTACACCCGAACATTATTAATTTGTTGGGATTCAGATTTGCTGCGAGATGAGCCAGACTGATTCCATTACCTATTTTCGAGTATTTTGACCCGTTTTAACTGTTCAATAACGGAAAATAAAGCCTTGAAGTGTAAGTAAAGGTGCTAACAAACTCTTTGTATTGGTCTTGTGCTATTTGCACTATTGGCGACACTGGATACGTGCTTTATTTTTTCTTGTCGCCATTTTCGCATTTTTTAGACTCGGACTCGCCTGAGAAACGAGGCATGTGGCCCTGTATTGGCACTGAAATTTTACGTTTTTAGGCCAGGCCTAGGCCCAGCGAGTTTTCGTAGAGGCAAGATGGAAAATGAATATGATAGTGATCATTCAAATGTTGATGATGATTTGGTGGAAGTGGAAGTGGAAGAAGACGGCAACGAAGCTGCAGGGCCTGGAGCTCTTGGTCAGGGGCAGGGATCATTGATATGGCAGTTTTTTGCAAGAGGCACTGATAACAAGGCCAAGTGCAAATTCTGTTCGACGTTATTAAAACTCATTACTGGCTCTACTTCAAGCTTACGTAAGCATTTATGTGCAAAACATCCTCTTCAATATAAAAATTTAATTTCCCAAGAAGAGGCTAAACGTTTAGCCAAGCATTCTTGCTCTAGGCCTAGGCCTAGGCCCATCACAACCCAGCGTGTTGCACCGCGGGAAAAACAGCTTACTATTGCCCAGTGCATCAGTATGCGCGATGATCGTAAATGGCTTGCAACTGAAGCAAGGTCTAAGAAGTTAACCAGGTAAATGTAAAATTAAAATATTTTTGGGTCTCGGCCCTAGGCCTAGGCCTATAAATTGAGTGGTTTCTACGCCTAGGCCTAGGCCTAGCTAGCCTAGGGCCTAGGCCTAGGGCCTATTCTGCTTTCGTCCTAAAAGCCTAGGCCTTGTCCAATTGATGACTAGGGCTAAGACGCTTATTTATTTATTTATTTTCAGGAAAATCGGCGAGTGGATTGCGAGGGATTTACAACCATACAGTGTCGTAGAAGAAATTGGTTTCATTCAGGTGATGAACGAAGCATGCCCTGGATACACAATCCCATGCCGGACAACCTTTTCGCGATCGGTTATCCCAGATATCTATGAAGATATACACTCGAAGATTAAACTGAAACTTTCTTTAGATAAAATAAATCTTGAATCAATCGCTTTAACCACAGACATGTGGACCTCCAAATCCAACGAAGCATACATTGCTCTAACATTACACTATATTACACTTGACTTTGAACTTAAAAGTGTTTGTTTGGGAAATGATCACTTTCCAGGCGAGCACACGGCTACAAGAATTTTAGAAAAGTTGATGTCAATGGCATCCGCCTGGGATTTGGAACATATTGCCGCAAAAATACCTGTGTATATGGTAACAGACAATGCCCGAAACTTGAAAGCTGCTATCAACAAAAGCAACTGGGAATCTGTAGCATGTTTTGCCCATAGTTTGCAGTTGACTATAATAGATTGCAAAAAAGATCAAGGGGTACTGCAGGTGATAAAAAAAGCAAGAGCAATAGTAGGCCACTACAATCATTCGCCGATTGCAGCAAAGCGCCTAGAGGCATTTCAGCGCCGTATGCAATTACCTATACATAAGTTACCTCAAGATTGTCCAACTCGATGGAATTCTGAATTCTTTATGCTGCAAAGATTGTTGGAACAAAAAGATGCGATATGTGCAGAACTTAGCAGTTCCGAAGTTACTGGTGCAGCCGATATTCTTACAGCAAATGAGTGGAAACTAGTAGGTGGTCTAGTAAAAGTTCTGCAACCAATTGCTGAAGCTACCAATGACATATCGGGTTGAAGTATCCAACCAGATCAATGGTAATACCTATGTTATACCAGATCGAGGGGTATTTGTCCAACTTCATTACAAATGCTGAAGCTGGTACAGGTCTCACATTTGCAAGAACACTGTCCAAGTATTTAAAATCAAGATTTCCTCTATTTGCCAATAATTCAGTTGACTCCATGGCAATGATGGTTGATCCTAGGTTCAAAGATAGTGTTTTGCCACTCGCTTATTTAAAAGAACAAGCAAAGGTACGGCTAATGGAAGAGCTTGAATCCATTGAGATTGAAATAACACAGAATGATCAGAATGAAGTAGGTAAGCTAAGCAACAAGGAATCGTGTTTATGTTTACTATTTAGTACAGTATTTAGTAATTATTTAAACATTTAATTTTAATTTCATGATCTCATTTATGTCCAATAACAAATTAACAATATCCATTATCCTGTTTGCACTTTGTTCTAGATCGTGCAGAGGCGTCCCATCCATCTTCACTGTGGGCCTCCTTTGATACAAAGGCAGCCCAATCTGCTCACAATGAACAAGTTCCATATACAACTAAGTGTGAACATGAGATCTATAACTACCTGCTAGAACCTACAATAGCCCGCCAAACAGACCCTCTACAATGGTGGAAGGAGCATGCTGGGAAATATCCTAATTTATCTCGAGTGGCAAGAAAATATTTGACTATTCCAGCAACCCAAGTTGCAAGTGAACGCCAGTTCTCGACAGCAAGTAACACTGTGACATCACGACGTGAGAGACTCACACCACAACATGTCGAGGAACTAGTTTTTTTGAGCGAAAACTTGAAACTGAACGATTATTAGGGCCTAATTGATAATTGTGTTTAAAAAATCTTAGGTATTTTAATCTCTACCTAGTCTGACATTCTTTAGATGGAGCTAGTATAAAATGTCAATAGCTACTCAGCTACTGTATATTCCACAATGTGTATGCTAATGCAATCAAGCAATAAGAACATTGATTGCTGTAAAATAAATTTGAAATATCAAGCAGGCCTATCAATCTATTTCTAAAATTATTTTTTATTTATCACTTTATTCTAGGTATTATATCTAACCTTCAGTTGTTTTTCTTAGGCCTTATTTATGAATTTAAAACTTTGATTTTAAAAATACTCGGACTCGGACTCGAATTGGACTCGAAATCGAGTAATTTTTAGGACTCGGACTCGGACTCGACTCGAATTCAAAAATCAGGACTCGCACATCCCTGAAGAAGATTAATATTTTTGTGCCAATAGAAAAACGTTTACCAAATTATATATTTTTAAATACAACATTTGACCTTCATTGACCTCTGTTGGTCAAAAAAATAATTTTAAACGATTTAAATATTTTTATTTGAAAGACCCTTAAATAAGCTTCGATTACTTACCATGGTTACTAGGTTTCAAAAATACAATTTTATAAATTCAATTTTATACTATTTTCATTTAGGGGATAATTAGACCCACCCACCCTATGGGGATTTTGGGGTATTCTTTTTATGTTTTTTTATGAATCTAATGATACCAAATTTGCTTCTGTTGTAATTTGTCCAAGATCAACTTGGATATACCCTGCCTATTAATCGATGTATCAATACGCGCTACACGCCGGTAATGCAGTCGCCTAGCGGTGAACTCAAAGGGACCGCTAATACCGGAGATATGGCGGGTTATTTAAACTCGCCCACCAACAACGTCTCCAGTGCGTACGTACGGAGCGTCACGGCGATCCATCACGTCCCAGAGGTATATTGTTCGGGTTAATAAGAAACTAGAGCATGTTTTCTAGACAATAACAAGGAAAATAATTAAGCGAGCGTTTCCATTTGACTCTGCCGGAAAAAATAGTTGCTGTTTTTTTTTTTTGTTTGTTTGTATGTTTGTTTTTTTTCTTTTTTTGTTTGTATGTCTCTCGATAACGTTCGAACGGAGGCTCGGATCGAGTTGAAATTTTCACCATCCGCAAGTTTTGTTCTCGATTGAATGCCATTAGTTTTGTGGCAAAATCGTTCAAAAAGTTAAAAAGTTACATTAAAGTTAATCGAAAGGTTTTTTTTCAAACTTCACGGCGACAAAATCTGAGATGGCCAAATCATTTAGAATGTCCGTCCGGTCACGAACATGTTAATTTTATTTTGATCCGATAAGTAGTGTAGATGGAAATTACATTATAACAAAGTACGGTTACCATGGCAACGGAAAGTCGTGCAGCTTTTTTGGCTCATGATAGCGGCCGAACGGAGGCTCGGATCGAGTTGAAATTTTCACCATCCGCAAGCTTTGTTCTCGATTGAATGCCATTAGTTTTGTGGCAAAATCGTTCAAAAAGTTAAAAAGTTACATTAAAGTTAATCGAAAGTTTTTTTTTCAAACTCAACGACGACAAAATCTGAGATAGCCAAATCATTTAGAATGTCCGTCCGGTCACGAATATGTTAATTTTATTTTGATCCGATAAGTAGTGTAGATGGAAATTACATTATAACAAAAGTAACGTTGCCATGGCAACGAAAAGACGCGCGAAGTTTCTAATGCACTGCCACCTAGAAGTTATCAAAATACTTTCGAGGAAGCAGTCTATTAATTGTCAACAAAGAGTTTAAAAAGTTTTCCCAAGGAGTCAAGGTCCTCTAGATGGCGGTGGATTTTAAAGTAAAGATTTAAACACGGGTTTACCCAAATACCTTGTCAATAATAAATAATACTGGAAACGCGAACGTCGTAAATTTTAAAATTTAAAAAATGTGCAATGTGGATCTAGCTATAGCACGTGCTCGCTTATCAACGCGTCCAACTGAGGGTTTCCTAGTATAGACAATTTTACTTGACTTGTGTGGAGGGGAGAGGCCAGTCCGATTTTAATCGTTATTAATTTATGGATTTAAATTTGTAACAGAAATAGCAGTTTTTACTTCCCTAGCTGCCTCAACGCCACCACCTTACATACCTGGGTTTATGTCTCTGGTGCTAACCGTGTGGTGGCCGAACTCCTCACTGTATACCACCTCCAAACAGTCTGAGGCGGCAGGTATCGTCTTGTGATCTCCGTAAGTCTTCTTCGGAACATAAGTCGCCTCCGTCGGACCCAGGCGATCTTTCGGCGGCTTGTTACGGTTCTTCGTCTTCAAACTGAGGTTTTCCAGAGTCAACGATAGTGACGCCATCTTGTCAGCGGGAGGCTCCTTTGCAAGGGGCAGATAATTGATGGCTTCCTGAAAGCAGTTGGAAAGTTGTGTCAGCCTGATTCATCACACCTACATAATAATAGGGCCTACGTGAGATAAATCAACATCCAATCATATTGTTGAAATAGGCGTAGCTAGGGTCTACTGAAGAGTAGAAAATAAACTACTCAATATGTGGTAGGCTAATAAAATAATGTTTTAACATGCTCTTCAGTTTAACATTCCTCGTAAATTAAAATTAACCTTTGATTAAAAGTTCGGTAGGCCTACCACAAAAAAGGATCTCATTTCTTGAAAAGTTTCCTAACAAATGCAATAGGCCCCAAGTACTGACCAAGTACCCATACCGAATATAGCATGATGTAAAACAAGCATTTTTAGTGACAATATAGGCCTACAATGAATGAATAGCCTCTAGCCTGAAATAGCCAACATAACATTTTGAACAATGTTAGGACCTATGCCTATATTTTTTAACAGTGTAGGGCCAAGCACAAGCTCACATAGGCCAGCTACAATTCACCAGTCTGATTTAGGGATGATATTGATTCCCCAAAAAATTAGAATCGATCATTGTAGCCTAAGAATCGATTTGGAATAGATTCCCAAGATTTATAAAAATTATACACCCAGTTATTTGGTGAGCCGTGATACGCGGCGATATTCCCGCAGAGCCCGTGATGACGTCACGGAACGATGTATTTCGCAAAGTTGCGTTGTTGTCTGTTGACCGTACCGCCTGCCATTGTATGATTGGCGGCAGGCGTCTGGCGGCGAGAGGGAAGGACTGTGGACAAGCCAAGTTCAGCAGGCGTCGAGAGGGGGTGGCGATGCCTAGCAGCTGATGCACGGGTGGCCTATGTTCAGGAGCTTTTTTTATTATTTTACATTACAAAACAAAATTTAGTAAGTACCTAGGTATGATCAAAGAACCGACAAAGCCAGAACGTGGCTTTACTGTGGAGTGTAACAGATAGATTAAAAATTATAAGGTGACAATACAGAGAACAGAACATATACTCAAACACAAAAAACAAGTATATAAATACTATGGTTGACATGTAAAGTTAATTTGTGAAACCCAAAAAATTAAATTAAAAATAACAAAGAGTTACCATACCTAACATATTTTGAGAAGTAAAAAAAATCTAAATAGTCCTACACTGTCAAAAGTTGTCGGCAAGAAGATGTGTTTTTAGATTCAATTTTTTAGATGTAAAGCGAGGTTTTAGGCCTAAGTGAGAATGCCTTCCTCACAAGGCTGGTTGAACGTAGTAGGAACTGAATAAGAAGTGAACGTTGCCATAAAAGTTGGTAAAATTGGTAATTGTCATCATCCCCGCCACTTTGTGCCTCGTCTCCATGCACGAGTCTAACGGAATCTTGAGATCTTTATTGTCCGACAGACCTTCAAGTCCCACAGTTTTATTGTGGTATAGCATTATCATGGATAGGAATTTAGCTCCAATAGCCTGTCGGGACATTCCAGTCCCAACACTCCTGAGCACAAAGAGCTATCGCACGTTCACATAGCACACACACATTAACGTGTTCTACACTTTTTTAAAGTCACTCCTATGAGTGTACTCTCTAGTAGCATATGCAAACATAAATTACTTAATTTAAGTTAAAAATGAAACAAAAACTATGGTGTTACTTTCAAAATAGTAACACATAATTGATGTACCATTTGTAACTATTTCCAATGAAATAAACTCACATTTCACTAAATTGATATTTATTTGCTTCTTCAGTACCCGTACTGCTAGTGCGTCAATTGACTAATACACGCCTCAGTCATGGCTGCTGAAATGTAGTGCAGCCACCCAATGAAAACCAAATAATGGCGAGGAAAATCCTATTTTATTTCTTCTTGTATGCATCAGTTTTCTTATTTTTAGTTGTACATTTGAATATTATATAAACTGGTCTAGGCCTAGGCCTATAGTTGTTTTGTTATACGTTCATTTTAAAAAGTGTAGCAAGTAATATATGACCATGAAAAGCTATTGCCAACCTTAGAATACGCTTGGCAACATCGCAACGTTCAAGCGACTGAATGTTAGGCCAGGGAAGCGCTATCTCTACAGCGGTCTGATTCTGTAAGATCGTTATCCGGCACTTTAGCGACAATTTTGCGTATCGACTGATTCTGTAAAAATGATATAACGATATCGTTACGGTAGCGATCGCTGTGATAACGAGAATGAAAAAGGTGTCGCTATGCTATCCACTGCCCCCTATGGGGGCCGTAGCGACTACCTTACAGAATCAGGTCGATAACGATAATTTATAACGATTGATATTTCATATCAACCGTGCTCGCTATCGCTATCATAGTGACTATTTTTACAGAATCGCACTGCTGGTTGCTACATAGGTGTGCCGAGATACCTAGCCTACACGGAGAGCGGTAGAGATAGCTCTTTCCTCTAGCCAGCACAGAACATGGCACAGAATGAGATGTTTATGGTTTTCAAAGTGGCGCGGCTTTTGCGAGTAATAGGCCTACCAAAGGGTATTTCTAGTAAAAAGGAAAATAAGAGAAAGAAAAGAATTACAAAACCACAATGTTTGTTTGTGAAATTAATGCTACTTTACACTAGGAAAACGCTTAAGTCCCACCGCGTTGATGGATGAGCGTAAGTTTTTTTAAACGAAAAAAGCGTAAAATTGTGATTTTTTTAATAGATAATTTTTCGATAACGCTCAAATTTCACACGAATATATTCATTCATAAAATTAAAGTTCTGTGAAAAAATCATTACAATCGGATAAAGCATGTAGGTTTTATTCGTCGAAGAAATGTTAAAAATTGAAAAAAATCGTAAAATTGCGATTATCATGAGAAATGATTTTTCGATTGCGCTCAAATTTCACACGAATATATGAATTCATAAAATTAAGGTTCTGTGAAAAAATCGTTACAATCGGATAAAGCATGTAGATGTTATAAGTCGAAGAATTTTTTTAAAAATCGAAAAAAATCGTAAAATTGCGATTTTCATGAGAAATAATTTTTTGATCGATTTTTCCCTCCGTGCAGTTCTTCGTTCAGAGATTTCATAGACCTCCATAAAATTTCATCGCAATTGGAGTATTGGTTTAGCCGGAATCGTGTTCAAAACACAAAAAAAAAAAAAAAAAAAAAAAAAAAAAAAAAAAAAAAAAAAAAAAACATTCCGGATTTTTTTGTCCAGTGTAGTGAAATGGAATCTTCGCTACGCTCATCCAATAATATAATGGATAGGTCAAGGCCACATTGTAGTAAGTGGGCGTCCACGTAGAGCTGAAGACATTTCATCAGGGAGAAAGGTATTTGGTGGTTACAAAAATTGCACTCTTGGCCCCACTCGCAAAGCATCGGACACACGGGAATATTCGCTCGCAAATAATTTTTGGGAAAATCAAAACGTGATTGGCCGACACCAGAACAGTAGGCACATAATTGAATACATAGAATAATTTGCATGTCGTCAAGAGTGACAAACCTGGGCCTATTCAAGACTAGAAACGAGAAGGTGCATGAGTGAGCGGAAAGAAGCGTGGCCTATTAGACGAGGGGTTAGCGTAAAGCGGTTATGTTCTAGGGGTCGCCGGTTCAAGACCGGTTGCTTTTACTTTTTTTTAAACATTTTTATGCGAACCATTTTGGTTTCTGACTATTTTTTGGAATATGATGGTCATGGTATTTTTTTTGTAGCCTACAAGAATTTTTTATTTTCATGTATTGTCATAAGGCGCTTTATCGCTCTGATCTGAGAGAAACAGTCTTGATAACTTTCACGCAATTGCATTAGGTTTAAATATAAAAGAAGATATACAAGATATGCACGATTTATAAAATTTAAGAAACAAATATATCTATCTGGTCACTTCGAAAAACAGTGGAGGAACAAAATAGGCCCACGCATTTCCGACCTTTGTAATGCTCTCAATGAACAGCCCAGCAGGCCGGCCTGTGCCTATGATGCGAGCGGCGGGGGTGTGGTCAGTTTTAGCAGACAACTCCGCAGCATTGCCAAGTTTTTGAGCGTATATTGGACTTCAGGTCTAAAAATCTCGAAAAGTAGCATGGATAGACCCATTTTAAAGACATGTATGTGTTCTTTGAGAATTTAGCTTCATTTTGATACTAAATTGGTAAAAATGACATTTATATTGATGCCGTTCTATTTCTTTTATGGTCAAAAAGTGTACAGTTTACATGTGTTCCAATGCTAAAAGATAAGGAGTTTGAAAATTTTCATTTCGAATTATTTTGAAAATTAGATCGGTTAGGTAGGCCTACATATTGCTTTGTATGTTATGAAAAAGCACTGTCTCATTGTAAAGTGAGCCAAGTATGAAGAAAATGACATTAATGTTGATTTATGGAGGAGTGACTTTAAACTGTTGAAGAGTAGGGTAGGCCCTAGGGCTAAAAATTTAAAACGTATTGTATTTTGTACAAAAGTATTTTTAAAAAATGAAAAAAATGAAACTTGGCCATTTTGTAGGCCTATCCAATTACCATTTTTGGATGAGCGTAGCGAGCGAAGCGAAGATTCCATTTCACTACACTGGAGAAAAAAATCCGGAATGTTTTTTTTTTTTTTCTTTCTTTCTTTCTGTATTTTTGTCTGTTTGTTAGCACGATTCCGGCTAAACCGATACTCCAATTGCGATGAAATTTTATGGAGGCCTTCAAAATCTCTGAACTTAGAACTGCCACGTTTTTGAGCGCCATCGAAAAATTATTTCTCATAAAAATCGCAATTTTACGATTTTTTTCGATTTTTTGAAAATTTATTTTACTTATAACATCTACATGCTTTATCCGATTTTAATGATTTTTTCACAGAACCTTAATTTTATGAATTTAGATATTCGTGTGAAATTTGAGCACAATCAAAAAATTATTTCTAATGAAAATAGAAACTTTGTGGGTTTTTTCTTTTTTAAAACAATTTTTTTACTTATTACACCTACATGCTTGATCCTATTGTAATAAGTTTTTCACAGAACCTTAATTTTATTAATTTATATATTCGTGTGAAATTTGAGCGCAATCGAATAATTATTTCTTATAAAAATCCCAATTTTTTTATTTTTTTATTTTTTTAAAATTGCGATTAATTAATTAAAAATTAAAAATTTAAGTATATTTTTTATTAAATTAAATTAAATTTAAAAAAAATTTGAACTTAGTAATAATTTTTTCACAGAACAACAGAAAATCCGCATAACACATGGCAGCTCAATGCACCAATATGCTCATCCAACAACGCGGCGGGACTTAAGCGTTTTCCTAGTTTAAAATTATGAGGCCTATTTAAGGATGACACTTTTTATTGAGCTATAAAATTCTTTAAAAAAAAAAAGTTCACACAACTTTTTGTTTATTTCTATGATCAGGCTGCATGCAATAAAGGGTTTAAAAAAGTGTAATATAAATCTATATAGGCCTAGGCCGCCTATAGCCTAAACAATGAAGATACTATTGACATCTAGTTACAAAAGAAAATATTTGTTTTTACGAGAGTTCAGTATCGGCTTTGAAGCCAAATACCATTTTTAACATTGTTATTTGTAAATTTATTTTTTATTTAACGTCTATCCTATTCAGTTAAAAAACTGATTTACAAAGGAGGACAACTAAATAAATCTACTTAGGCTACATAGATGCAGATGCAGCAATGAACTAATGGCGTTTTCCATTGGCCGCACTCCGGTCGCACTAGTGCGCACCGAATCGTCGCTTGTCTCTTCATTTGTTCAGTTTATAGTAATGTTATTCAAGTGGAGGGAGACAATAGTGACATCTCTGCACTCGCCAAGTGCATGCCAATAAAAAACACCATAGTTAGGAATAAGCAAATATTTTAAATACAAATATTACAACAATGTATTAAACTGCAAGGAACAGTAAGTGTTATCTTAATGGCCTGTAATCACCTTGCATGGGGCCTGTTACTGGCAGACCTGGGTAAGTTACTTTTGAAAAGTAATGAAATTACATTACTCATTACTTCAGCCAAAATGTAACTAAATTACTATTTAGTTACTTTTCCAAGAAAGTAATGAAATTACGTTACTTTTTATGAAAAAAAGTAGTGAAATTACTTTCAAAAATTACTTTTTAATTAAAATTGTATCTGATGTGCGGACGAGTATGACGCAAGTGCTTTGTCTGCCGATGGCGGGTCTCAGACAGGGTGTTATCCACGCCCACATTTTAAAACCAGCGGAAGCCTATCACAGAGATATTGAAGATATAGATGTATAGTAAATTATTGATTACGCGGGTGACATCTATCGGCGAAATGTTGTAACTACACTACAAGTGTAACAATTCGGCTATCGATTTATTTGACACAGACTTGAATGTTTGATGTCAAGTAGATAATTACGTCGTCAACGGCGCTCGTCATAGGTGGAAGTACCAAAAGTAAACATGGCTAAGTTCTGAAATAAAAACTCGGGACTCGAAATCTCTTGATCAGACCTACGAAATGTCGGAAATGCTGCATGCACATGCACATTATTCAAGCGGGCAATACGTAGAAAGGCAGCAGGCGCACTGGCCCATTGACTGATATTTGATACACAAAGGCGCGGGCCGCGCAGCAAAGGTAACGCGTTACTTACGCCAAATTACAATTATAAAAGTAGTGAAATTACTCTTCCGTTACATTGAGAAAAATGTAATTAAATTACTGGCTCGTTACTGAAAAAAGTAATTTCGTTACAGTAACGCGTTACTTTCGTTACGTTACTACCCAGGTCTGGTTACTGGACAAGTGGACTTATCTTTTTTCCGAGGCATCGAGAGCTAAGGGCTAAGCGCGGGCGATAGTGAGAGATTTCCCACATGCCCGTAATCTACGTGCCCGACCACTTTTTTTTACATGCCCAGGCACCTCGGGCATGGTATTTTTTGAGCTCTGCATACCATTACGATGATCAAGATGACGCCATGAGGACTACATCTGTGACATCCAAGAAGTCAACCCGCCACCAGCTACCATGAAGACAGAAGGCGTAACGGGTACAATAATACCACATTGGACAAGAGACATGTCTGATCACTGTCAGGTTTTATGAATTTCTTACATCACTACCTATCATCACTAACCCGGTTCCTGAATTGAGATGTCTCATTTTAGGCGTTAGGCGTCTGGCATTCTCATATCTTTTGTGCTTGACGGCGTTTTTCTTTTGAATTATAATGTCCTTTGTTCATGCCACCGACTTGTGGTAGTGTGCTGTTTTTGAGATAGTATTTTCAGGAAAAAACATCGCGCTATATTCGGGCCAATACGGTACGTTCTGTGGAATGCATTCCGTTCTTTTAAAAGTTCCTTCCCAAATAAAAGTAGACCCTAGCCTATTGTTAATTTAAAAAGTACGTAGGCCTACATAAAAAAAGGGGGTGGGGAATGAAAAGAAAAGAAAAAAGAAAAGAAAAAGAAAATAAAAGAAAAAATGAAAGGAAAAAAAAGAAAGAAAGAAAAAATAAGAAAAAAAAAAAACATTAAAAAAGAAAAACGAAAAGAAAAAAACTGATTTATTAGACGATCCCACTCAAACGAATATGAGGTTTGCCAAAAATCAGGAACAGCAAATCAGGGAGTAATCAATCTTTCGCGGAAAGGAAAGGAAAGGAAAGGAAAGGAAAGGAGCGAGATTGCCAAGATGGGTGATGGAATTGGAAATTCCAGGTAGGAGACCAAGGGGCAGATCACGACAACAATGGCAGAATAGTGTGAGAAAGGAAGGTAGGATGTAGACTGGAATGTGGTGGAAGGAGAGGAGTGGTTGCAGGACAGAAGAAGATAAGAGAGGCCTGTCTTCAATGCTGACCTAACGCAGAGTTGGACGTGGCAACAGATAATGATGATGATGATGATAATTACCGCTAATCGTACTATGTTGTGTTGTGTACCGCCGTCCATGTCACTCTGGTGAATAATAAACCTGTATTTCTTTAAGGTAATTATATACTTTTCAATTCATGTCACCCCTCCCTCAGGCAAAGAACCTATTCCCCCAAGAACCCACTTGTTTGAACCCACTCTGAATGCATGCATGCAAGGTTCGGTCCGTCACAGCACCGCGAAGCATTACCCCGAGCTAAAATGCCATACAAAATCAAAAGATTCAGCTAGGCTTTACGGTTCTAAATAAAGTAAAAGTTAGGAAATGTTTTAGATTTAGTACATAAAGCCGAGAGGAGCAAGAACGCAGTTTATTGCATAATTTATCATTGACATTTCCACGAATAGTGCCTATCCACAATTAATCCCAGGTACTCATTACATATAAGTATTCACACATTCAATTTTACCACTACATTCACAACACTACAAATGCATGACCGCAAAAATAACGCGAGTGCTGTTTTTGAGATTGTATTTTCAGGAAAAAACATCGCGCTATATTCGGGCCAATACGGTACGTTCTGTGGAATGCATTCCGTTCTTTTAAAAGTTCCTTCCCAAATAAAAGTAGACCCTAGCCTATTGTTAATTTAAAAAGTGATTTGAGTGTTGACTTACCTGGCAACTCTTAGCGGCTTCATCCTGCTTGCCCAGTGCCTGATAGCAATCCGTCCGTCTTTCAAACAGTTTATACTTGAGGTTATCCGGATAACGGAAGAACAACGCGTGCTCGATATCCTTAAGAGCTGCCTCGTACTTCTTCAACTTGACGTAAACGGCCGATCTGTTGGCGAACCCCAGAGAGAGTTCCGTCGACACGTCTGCATCGTCGGTCACAGGGTACAGGGCGGCGGCAATACTCTTGCTATAATAGACGAGCGCTTCTTGAAGGTTACGCTGAAACGCATCGTTTCCCTTCAGACGGAGAGTATTTGACATTTCTTTGCTTTTGGTGATTTTCGGTTTGCTTTTCTTTTTGTACGGCAACGAATTACTCATCTTCATGTCCTCGTATATAGTTGAAAACTGTTCATTGCTACATTTCTCAAAATTGAAAAATTTCTCCAATGCAAGTGGAGTGAGGCACATTGCTTTATTCGGAACTAGTCTCGACTTCAAGTACAGGCAGTTTGGCTCCATCTCGGCTGAAAATGTGATAATTTTTAAACAATACAAACAGAAAAAGGAATGACATCTAACCAGACTGTAATAGACGCTATGCTTAACACCATTGTGTTGGCCCTACGACTGGACAAAGTTCAAAATCACAATCAAATTACCACGTAACAAAACGATTATAGCTGAAAAAGTGTGTTCATAGGTCTACTTTTCCAACTAGGTACGTCCACCCACACACCTAACCAGGTACGGTATTTTATTTTTTGCGGGCCTACTGGTACTCAGGAAGGTTCCTAATCCTTGTAGCCTACATGGCTTGTTTTCCAAAACAGGGTTCTGTTTAATCCAAACAAATTATAAAACATTATCAGTAGGTCATCTAGTAAACATTTTGTTGGGATTGGTGCCTTAAATGAAAGAAATTGTCATGTGGGCCAATGAGAAATAGGAATTTTGGTTTAGCTAACAGACAAAAAACAGAATAATTAGCCTATATTTTTTCCCCTGCAAGTAGGCCTAATCCAAAAAGTGCAAAAGTACTGCAGTTAAAACCCTCGGCATCCTATCCATGCCAAAGACTCTTAATACACGTAATGAGGGCGGTGAAATGTAAGGCAAGTGTCTACAGCGCTCGTAGCATCACTGATGTGATCTCACCATGCAGTGTCTACCATGATCTAGGCAAATCAATGCAGTTATCTAGGGCGACGGTCGTTCGCCCGCAGCCAAGCGCTTGCGACTGCTAGTAGGCGATGATAACTCGACCCTGTTTACTCCTACCCGAGTTGGGGGAGTTTTCAGCCATCTGCACACGCCGTCCGTCCCGAAAGATTTACAATCTTGAAACTCAGTATAGGCCTATGACCTGATATGTGGTCCATGACATACAAAAAAAAAAAATCAGCCCGATCCGATAACCCGTTCTGTGTTAAAAAAGTGCGTAAAAATCGACGAAAACTTTCCGGCTGGCTGGCTAGCTGGGTAGGTGGGTGGGGGATTCTGACAGAGAGGAATAAGAGCCTACAGAGAAAACGGTTGGCCTACATCTTAGAACTATGAAACTTGGACCACCACACCTAGATGTACCTTAGACTCACATACTTCTGCCGAGAGACAAGCATTATTCTACCCCCAACACCCCCTAAATCATCCCCTAAAATTGAAATAATTCATAGCTCAAACCCAAAATTGAATTTTTATTCAAATTAGTTATTAAAATTATGTTCCAATGTGTTTTAACCCAATCGGCCTATTCTCATTATATAAACCACGTTTTGTCAACACAGTTTGAATTGCACGGTAAATAGAGTGCCCCACCTCTCCGCAGTAGCCACACGTTTGATTCCCCTTGCATACCTTGAGCACTTATAGCACTTTAATCACTTGTACGTAATCCTGTAGTCGAAAACTCTCCCATCCTATACTAATAGTAGGGTAGGTAGGGCCTACCTTGTTCCAGTACCGGTAGCGAGTCTCTAGATAGCGGATCTGTTTTAATTACTTTACTAGCTGTTGCACATAATTATTACCATGTAAACCACTTTAACACTACATTCTGCATTCTTCTCTCTCAGCTTATTTTTGGCTTTATCTTCTCTATCAACTCCTTGTCTTGTGTCACCCCTTTGTATGGTTATTCCCGGTAGGGCTAGGCCCCGTACGACTAATTTTGCACTAGGCCTAGTAGACCTAGGGCCTAATACGGCTGACCGTACGACTATCCACTCCGTATTTTGACTTTTGGTTAATCGGATAAAATTGTATTCCTTGCATCCTTGTTGCATAATTTGAGAAATTAGAAAAACGCGATCGATTCCCCTAAGGGTCTCGTGAAGCGCAGTGGTTTAATATTTCTTTCAACTAAAGGTAAACAAAATTATGTAAGACCACCGAGCTTTGCAAAACTCTAGGCCTACAAAGTAAGCTGGAAAACTTTTGCATTGTGCATTGATAGGACTAAAGTGTGACACTGGCACTGGCAGTAGGGCATATAGGTAGCCTAGGCTAGGCCCTATACCATAGTATAACCCATCTCTTACAGTAGCGAGACTTCAATGTACTGCCTGCAGGGTGATTTGCTGTCGTGGTCGGCTGCGCGTACCGCCGCTACACTAGCGCGCATGGCAAAACCGCGACTCAACTAAAAGCCTCCGCCGTCTTAAAGTCAATGCTTTACAAGATACAAATTGTAGACGGCGGTGTAAAGCGCTATCTCTACCACTCTCCGTGTAGGTAACCTACGTAGCGACCTGTATAGAAAGAGCATCTTGCCACGACACTAGCGCGCATGGCGAAACCGAGGGTCAACTAAAAGCCTCCGACTTCAAAAATGTAAACAACAAACAATTGACGAATGCCGAAGAATGTCAAGCTAATCATATTTTGCAAGGGCTAGGCCTAGCCAACCGGTAAGCTATTTAAATACCAGGCAAAACAACTGCAAGTAATAATGGTGGTAATTTTAATATTATGTAGGGGAGAGGGGGGACATTGGTACAGTTCAGAACGTTTCAATTTTTTTACATATACATGTGCAAATTTGGGAATGAGACTTTTGTCATAGTAAAATACAACCTTAATCTATGATATGTGTACTACATCTTTCACATTTGTGACCACTACTATAAATAATCCACATATAGAAAATTATTACAAATGTACCAATGTACCCCATAGGCGGGGCACATTGGTACTAGTATGGGGCACATTGTACACACATGTTTACTGGTCAGTATTTACAAGTTTAGGCCTACATAGGGTGTTTATTTTATGTATGTCAATAGTGGTTTACATACATGAGCTAATAAACTTGTCCACATAGACCCTAGTATTAGGTGTGTGCTTAAAATTAGCTTAACGTTAAACTACGTTATTGTGGGAAAATATCTAGATCAAGGTTTGCCTACAATAGACAGACAGCTTATATACTACACTAGAATGCTATTTTACTATGTATATATACTAAATACTAATCTAGGCCTAAGATAGACTGCAACATTAGGTCTACAGATAGTTTTTTTATTAACACTAGCTGGTGCATAGGGCCTGTAATGTACCAATGTGCCCCCAAGGCTGTGTACCAATGTGCCCCATCTGGCATTGTTTTAGAAAATAAATTCCAAAAATTTGAGGTTAGGTGTACAGTCATAGCAATGTGCTTAAAAATAATCAGATAAATTGCAGTCATCCCAAAAAAAAAAATAGCTTGAATTACCTACAATAACATTATAATCAACCATTACAAAGTTTATCACAACTATTTACTTTCCACATCACTAAATACAATTTATATCATAACTTAGCCATTTATCAATGGAAATGGCTCAGATTTTCAGAGCTGGTAGAGTTCCTCACTGCCATCTAGATCACTCATAATACACTGCTGAAAATTAAACATGGGTGGCAAAATTCAAACTGTACCAATGTGCCCCCTGTACCAATGTCCCCCCTCTCCCCTAAGCCTAGTATCAACCATTATTATTTTCCATTATAACCTACAGGTACTAACCTACAATACTAACACTTGGTAGGCCCTACCTAGGCTCTAGCCCCTAGGCTGGGCCTAGGCCGTAGTCGTTAGTTGACTCGCGGTTTCGCTAGGGGCGCGCGTGATGGTTTATCAGCGTGTTTCGCTAGCAAGTCTCGCTACTGTAAGAGATGGGTTATACTGTGCCTAGCCTATACTTACCTAGCTGCCCTGTGTTGTGATGGCTTGCATTAGCCTAGCTAGGCCTAGGCTAGCTGCCCTAGGCCTTACACTGTGTTGTGATGGCTTGCCCTAGCCTAGGCCTAGGACTAGGGTTAGCTAGCCCCTAGGCCTACTGTCCTTGTGCTCAAATGCACTAGGCTAGGGCTTTGCACCTAGGCCTCCAGGACACAGGACAAAATGCACAGATGTTGTGTAGGCCTAGGCCTAGGGCTATGGGACACAAAGCTTTGGGTGCCTTCCCTAGGCCTAGGGCTAGGCTAGGCCCCCCAAAGGGATTGGATACACAAGGCCTAGGCCTAGGCCTAGGCCTACGCTACGAATCATAACCCTAACCTTTACGAGATTGACAATTCCGCCAAATAAGTGTAGGGCACAACGAATAGCTACTGTAGACCATATTCCTTGGCTGAATGTATCCTATCTTACCTAAAAAAATTAGCCCCTAGCTACCAAATAAAATGTCTTGTTGTAGCCAGTCGAACGCTGCACTCTTTCAATGAAAAAAAATCAACTACAGATAGGCTTGCTATTATTGCTTGCTTGCTTGCTATTATATACTACCATCTTTGGTCTGCAACGTTGACGCAGCGTGACAACAAACATTGAATCAACAGGATGTTGAAGTAGGTGAAGTAGGATATCCAAGTAGTCAACTATTACTTTGTTACTGGTGCATGTTTTGAGTTTAAATAGTATTTTTACATGAAAACATTAATACATTTAAATTTAATGTAAATAACCAAACATTAATAATACAATTACTGTAGCGTTAGCTGTCAACTAGACTAAGATAATATGTAACATGTTTTGAATCACCGAGTTGATGAGCGGCAAAATCTGGATGGCGCACATTAAAAGATACAAAAGTACGGTACCCAAAGTAAAAAAAAAGCCAAAATGCAAATTAAAATGTTTGGACAAGTTTTCTAGCCATCAGTCAGTGGCGTATCCAAGAATTCATAAAAGGGGGGAGGGTTCAACCAATTATTTCATGGATGTACCGAAGGCTAAGTGGGGGTCTGGTGGGCAAGCCCCCCGGAACTTTCTTCTCCTTCAAGTCATTTTGGTAACTAGGAAAACGCTTAAGTCCCGCCGCGTTGTTGGATGAGCGTAATTGGTGAATTGAGCTGCCATGTGTTTTGCGGATTTTCTGTTGTTCTGTGAAAAAATCAGAACTTTGTTGAAATTTTTTAAATTAAATCAAATTAAATAAAAAAAAAATAAGGTAATTATGCAGAATCACTCAGCGGACCAGAATTACTTTGGAAAGTAATTTAAATGATTGAGCGATGTTACTTACATAGTTTGTGGAGGGATTTATGTCGGCGCACGTTGACTTGAGTATGTTTTTTGGTCATTCGGAAGGTTTTTTGTGATTGACATAATGTTATTGTTTACGTTGTGAGAGAGTGTTGTATGTCGACTGGAGCGACGGCGAGGTGGGGGAATGACGTATCGCAGTGCTGGCAACTAAAGCCTTTGTGTTTTATGGGATTGACTGGTTTTCCTGAGTTAGCTATTCATCGGAATGAGGTGTGTTTGTGTTTTTGTTGTTGGGTATGAGTTGGGGTCCAGGGGCAGAGCCCCGGTGGGGGTTGGGGGGCAACGCCTCCCATTCAGTTGTGCATCAAATTTAATTTTGTATCTCATACCTACTAGTTGATAGCACTGGTTTAGGCTGGATTTGAGTTCGAAGATGGCGACGTGTGGAGGCCGGTGGAGGTGATGGTGGATGTTTATGTGTTAGTGTATGTATTTTGTGTTTTTTTTTGTATTTTGTTGTGTGTTTATGTGTGCGCCTGTTTAAAAATCATTTAAAATTACTCTGTTGTGGTTGTTCTAGTGTTTATCCAACAAAAAACGGATTAAAACATCGCTGAGTAACCCTTCACTTTTACCAAAATTAACTTATTTTTTTTTAATTAATCGTAATTTTAAAAAAGGAAAAAATCGTAATATTGAAATTTTCATAAGAAATAATTATTCGATTACGCACAAATTTTACACGAATATATTAATTCTTAAAATTAAGGTTCTGTGAAAAAATCATTACAATCGGATAAAGCATGTAGGAGTTATAAGTCGAAGAAATTTTTTTAAAAAATCGAAAAAAATCGTAAAATTGCGATTTTCATGAGAAATAATTTTTCGATTGCGCTCAGAAAACGTGGCAGTTCTTAGTTCAGAGATTTCAAAGGCCTCCATAAAATTTCATCGCAATCGGAGTATCGGTTTATCCGGAATCGTGTTAACAGACAGACAAAAATACAGAAAGAAGAAGAAAAAAAAACAAATCATTCCGGATTTTTTTCTCCAGTATAGTGAAATGGAATCTTTGCTTCGCTCGCTACGCTCATCCTAAAATCTATGCGTTTTAAAGCAATCACAATGACCAACTTTGTATTTTTTATTAATAGGCCCGCTTTGCGAACGCTTTTTTAGTCGCGTTGATGGATGAGCTTTTTTGTAAGTTTTTAGTTTGCGTGGGATCTCTTTACTTTTGCAAGAGCTTTTTGAACGCATTGTAGGTGATTGTTGTCACGTTTCTATTGTTAGGCCTACTTGTTAATTGTTATTATATACCTAAAAAAACTCATTTAAAAACCTTTATTCTATGGATTCTGGCTAACTTATTGTCAAACTTTTTCTTTAGGATGGGTTATAGGTCCCTACTTACCTCTGCCCTGTGTTGTAGGCTTGCATTACTAGCTGGGCCCTAGCAGCTGCCCTAGGCCTTACACTGTGTTGTGATGGCTTGCCCTAGCCTAGCCTAGGCCTGGGACTAGGGTTAGCTAGCCCCTGGGCCTACTGTCCTTGTGCTAAAATGCACTGGGCCCTAGGCTAGGCTAGGCTAGGGCTTTGCATAGCCTAGCCTAGGCCTCCAGGACACAGGACAAAATGCACAGATGTTGTGTAGGCCTAGGCCTAGGGCTATGGGACACAAAGTTTTGGGTGCCTTCCCTAGGCCTAGGCTAGCTAGGCCCCCCAAAGGGGATTGGTTTACACAAGGCCTAGGCCTAGGCCTAGCCAGGCCTACCTACGAATCATAACCCTAACCTTTACGAGATTGACAATTTCGCCAAAAAAGTGTAGGGCACAACGAATAGGCCTAGCTACTGTAGCCCAAATTTTTCCTTGGCTGAATGTATCCTATCTTACCTAAAAAATTAGCCCCTACTACCAAATAAATGTCTTTTTGGGTAGCCAGTCGAACGCTGCACTTTTTCAATAAAAAAAAAATAAACTACAGATAGGCTTGCTATTATTGCTTGCTTGCTTGCTATTAATACTACCATTTGGGTCGCACGTTGACGCAGCTTGACAACAAATTGAATCAACAGGATGTTGAAGTGGGTAAAGTAGGATACCCAAAAGTAGTCAACTATTACTTTGTTACTGGTGCATGTTTTGAGTTTAAATAGTATTTTTACATGAAAACATGAATCCCTTTAAATTTAATGTAAATAACCAAACATTAATAATACAATTACTGTAGCGTTAGCTGTCAACTAGACTAAGATAATATGTAACATGTTTTGAATCACCGAGTTGATGAGGCAAAATCTGGATGGCGCACATTAAAAGATACAAAAGTACGGTCCCCAAAAGAAAAAAAAAGCCAAAATGAAAATTTAAAATGTTTGGACAAGTTTTCTAGCCATCAGTCAGTGGCGTATCCAATAATTCATAAAAGGGGAGGTTAAACCAATTATTTCATGGATGTACCGAAGGCTAAGTGGGGGTCTGGTGGGCAAGCCCCCCGGAACTTTCTTCTCCTTCAAGTCATTTTGGTAACTGGGAAAAACCGCTTAAGGTCCCGCCGCGTTGTTGGATGACCCGTAATTGGGGGAATTGAGCTGCCATGTGTTTGCGGATTTTCTGTTGTTCTGTGAAAAAATCCAGAACTTTGTTGAAAATTTTTTTTAAATTACTCAAATTAAATAAAAATTAGGTAATTATGCAGAATCACTCAGCGGACCAGAATTCTTTTGGAAAGTAATTTAAATGTTTTGACGATGTTCTTACATAGTTTTGTGGAGGTGATTTAGTCGGCGCACGTTGATTGGTGAGTTTATTTTTTTTTTTTTTTTTTTGGTCTTCGGAAGGTTTTTTGTGTTGACTATGTTATTGTTTACGTTGTGAGGAGTGTTTAGTCGACTGGAGCGACGCGAGTGGGGGAATGACGTATCGCGTGCTGAAACTAAGCCTTTGGTGTTTTATGGGATTACTGGTTTTTCCTGAGTAGCTATTCATGGGATGAGTGTGTTTGTGTTTTTGTTAATTGGGTATGATTTTGGGTTTAGGGCAGAGCCCGGGTGGGGTTGGGGGCAACGCCTCCCTTCATTTGTGCATCAAAATTTAATTTTTGTATCTCATACCTACTGTTGATACACTGGTTAGGCTGATTTGATTCGGATGGCGACGTGTGGAGGCCGTGAGGTAAATGGGATGTTTATTGTTAAGTGTATGTATTTTGTGTTTTTTTTGTATTTTGGTTGTGTTTTTATTTGCGCCTGTTTTAAAAATCATTTAAAATTACTCCTGTTGTGGTTGTTCTAGTGTTTATCCAACAAAAACGGATTAAACATCGCTGAGTAACCCTTCACTTTTACCAAATTAACTTATTTTTTTTATTATCGTAATTTTAAAAGGAAAATCGTAATATTGAATTTCTAAGAAATAATTATTCATTACGCACAATTTTACACGAATATATTATTCTTAAATAAGTCTGTGAAAAACTTATAATCGGATAAAGCTGTAGTTTATAAGCAGAAGAAATAAAAAAAATCGTAAAATTGCGATTTTCATGAGAAATAATTTTTCGATTGCGCTCAAAAACGTGGCAGTTCTTAGTTCAGAGATTTCAAAGGCCTCCATAAAATTTCATCGCAATCGGAGTATCGGTTTATCCGGAATCGTGTTAACAGACAGACAAAAATAAGAAAAAAAAAACATTCCGGATTTTTTTCTCCAGTATAGTGAAATGGAATCTTTGCTTCGCTCGCTACGCTCATCCAAAAATCTATGCGTTTTAAAGCATCACAATGACCAACTTTGTATTTTTTATTAATAGGCCGCTTTGCGAACGCTTTTTTTAGTTTCGTTGATGTATGAGCTTTTGTGTAAGTTTTTAGTTTGCGTGGGATCTCTTTACTTTTGCAAGTGCTTTTTGAACGCATTGTTGGTGATTGTTGTCAAGTTTCTATTGTTAGGCCTACTTGTTAATTGTTATTATATACCTTAAAAAAACTCATATTAAAACCTTTATTCTATGGATTCTGGCTAACTTTTTCAACTTTTTCTTTTAAAAGGCAATACATCACCATTACCTTAGGCAATGTCCATGTGAAATATGAACGCTGTAGCCCCACCCGTTTGGTCAGAATCGGCCTAAATATCACGAAAATATTGCATTGAAAATCGAAAAAGTAATATTCATGAGAAATAATTCTATGGTTATACCCAAAAACGTCGCAGGTCTAAGTGCAGATATTTCGAAGCAGGGTTGGCAGAGTATAATACGTTTCGTATAAAACCAGTATAATACGTATGTATTATACCGTATAATATACACGTATAAAATGTATAAAACTAAAAAAGGCTCTGGGTCACAATGTTTGTAGCCAATCAATAGTTTAATGTTTACTGTTTATGCTCTTAGCTATAGGCACTAACTTTTAACAATGTACAAATATCATAATAATAGTCTTTAGCCCCAAAATGAGTATGAATTACTTCAACGAGGTAGTCGTAGTCACATCAAAGATCTCTGGTCACATAAATACCAAGTTGTAGGTTGTATCGACATATTTTATTTAGAATTGCATTTTATTATCAAGTGTAGCCTATACACAAATACTGCAGTTATATTATTATTTTATTGGATGTATTTCATACAAACTCGGTTAAAACCGGAGCTAACATGTTGTACGGACTAACGTCAAGTACTTCCATGTGTACCTATTACATACATTATTACTTTGTCTTAACTCTAACTAAAATAAGTCATTTATAAATTGTAATATTGTTTGTAGATGATGTTTTCTTTCTGCTGTGTACGGTCGTGGCCGGTTTCTCGTCGCCATCCTAGCATTTGCTCTTCGGACTATGGGAAACCACGAAAACCATGTCAGGATGGAAGCTGTCTCGGAATCTCGAAGTATCATTCTTAGTTTAAAAATTTACGAACTATTCTACACGTGTTGAGTATTACTGCCTTTTGAGTCTCTATGTATACATTGGGTTGAAGATCTAGTTGTTTAATGCTTTCATGAAGCTTCTTCGGTATGATGCCGTTGGCTGATATAATGAATGGGATTGTATTTACCTTTTTCTGTTTCCACATCTTCTTGATCTCAATTGCAAGTTCACTATACTTGTCAATTTTTTTCTTCCATGTAGTCTCGACGTTATGGCACATTGGGACAGCAACGTCAATAAGGGTAGTTTCTTGTTTCTTCTTGTCAATTATAATTATATCCGGTCTGTTGTGATGTATAATTTGGTCTGTTATAACTGTGCGGTCGTAATATAATTTAAAATCTTTGCTATCTAGTACTTTCTCCGGTTTGTATTTGTAGTAAGGTGTGTGTGTGTGTCAATGAGGTTGTACTTGATTGCTAGTTTTTGATGAATAATGTTAGCTACTTGGTTATGTCTGTAGAGGTAATCTGTTTGACATAGTGACTTGCACCCGGATAATGATATGTGTTCGATTGTTTCACCCCTTGCACTACATTTTCTACATTGATCATTTACTGTCGCATCTTGTTGGATGAGCGTAGCGAGCGTAGCGAGCGAAGCGAAGATTCCATTTCACTACACTGGAGAAAAAAATCCGGAATGTTTTTTTTTTTTTCTTTTTTTTTGTATTTTTGTGTGTTTGTTAACACGATTCCGGCTAAACCGATTACTCCGATTGCGATGAAATTTTTATGGAGGCCTTCGAAATCTCTGAACTTAGAACTGCCACGTTTTTTGAGCGCAATCGGGAAAATTTTTCTATAAAAAAACGCAATTTTACGATTTTTTTTCGATTTTTTAAAAAATTCTTCGACTTATAACACTTACATGCTTTATCCGATTGTAATGATTTTTTAACAGAACCTTAATTTCATGAATTAAGATATTCGTGCTGAAATTTGAGCGTAATCGAAAAATTATTTCATGAAAATCGAAATTTTACGGGTTTTTTTTCTTTTTTAAAACAATTCTTTGACTTATAGTACCTATACATGCTTTATCCTATTGTAATGATTTTTTATAGAACCCTTAATTTTATGAATTAATATATTCGTTTAAAATTTGATCGCAATGGAATAATTATTTCTTATGAAAATTGCAATTTTACGATTTTTTTCTTTTTTTAAATTACGTTAAAATTTACGATTTAATTAAAAAAAATTAACGTTAATTTTTAATTTAATTTAATTTAAAAAAATCTTCGACTAAGTAATGATTTTTTCACAGAACAACAGAAAATTCGCATAACACATGACAGCTCAATGCACCAATTACGCTCATCCAACAACGCGGCGGGACTTAAGCGTTTTCCTAGTATTATGTATTTTTTATAATTGTTCGTCGCAATCACTCTGTCTTGAATAGCCATCATAAAACCTTCTGTTTCTCCAAATAGTTCCCCGTTGTTAAACCACCTATTTGATGCTTTAATATCTACGTGATCTTTGTGTAGTTCATCATAATCGTCATTATTATTATTTATTAATCGTGTATTTGTCTTCGATAAAATATTATTATATAAATTGATTATTATTATTATTATTATTATTATTATTATTATTATTTATTATTATTATTATACAGTCCACTTTTTAAAGAAAGTAGGGGCCTATAGACTATCTTTAGGGAGGCTATATATTTTTTCTATTTTAATTTTTTAATTTTCTATTATTGAGAAAGGATAATGATTATTGTTATTGGCCACAATCTACCACATGCCTGTCTTGTTCATATACCATGTAGGCTGATACATAATTGGATGAGCGTAGTCGAGCGAAGCGAGTGAAGCGAAGACTTCAATTTCACTGACCCCCCAAAGAAATATTTAGCTCGGGTGTTTTTTTTTTTTTTTTGTTTTTTTGTTTTTTTTGTATTTTTGTCTGTTTGTTCGCTCTCTACCGGGCAAACGGCATATGCGATCTTGATGAAAATTTGACAGGACCTTCGAAATCTCTGAACTTAGACTTGCTACGTTTTTGGGTACAATCGAAGAAATATTTCTCATGAATATCGTACTTTTACGATTTTTTTCGATTTTTAGTGCGATATTTTCGTGACATTTGGGCCGATTCTGACCAAACGGGTGGGGCTACAACGTTCATATTTCACATGGACATTAAGGTAATAGTGATGTATTGCTTTTTAAAAGAAAAAGTTGAAAAAGTTAGCCAGAATCTATAGAAATAAAGCTTTTAATATAAGTTTTTTGATTTTTTGTGCGATAATTTCGTGCCATTTGGGCCAATTCTGACCAAACGGGTGGGGCTACAACGTTCATATTATACATGGACATTAAGGTTATGGTCATGTAGTACCTTTTGAAAGAAAAAGTTGAAAAAGTTAGCCAGAATCCATAGAAATAAAGCTTTTAATATAAGTTTTTACGGTAAATAATACCAATTGACAAGAAACAATAGAAACTTGACAACAATCACTGCAATGCGTAGGCAACAAAACAAAGCACTTGCAAAAGTAAAGATATGCCACGCAAACTAAAAACTATAAAAAGCTCATCCTTCAACGCGGCGGGACTTTAGCGTTTTCCTAGTTATACTATAATTTACTGAACAAAATATTTGAAACACTAGGCCTAAATAGACCTACCGGTCCGGTACTAAAGATAAATTTATTTTAAGTAAGATGCATGTAAGTCTCTAGGTATAATTATTGTGTATTATTATGGATGGCGATCTAAAATGTAGGCCTACAACTATGATAAGCACATGTTACACTTCGTTCTTCTTCGGCCCTTGTATCGTACCTCTAATAGTCTGTACTTTGTTGGTCCTGTAATTTTAGCGTATAATAAACTGCAAGTAATTTCTTGGATTTGTCCTCTTGCAATCTGTTTCTCCTTGTATCATGCACATATAGAATTTTTTTTAAAAATGCGTTTCAGCTGTGTATTGAGGCTGGAATGCTCATCAATTTTTTGGCCAAGTTACTCCGGCCCGGAAAAAGCCTCTAGCACAGTCGTTATATGGGCAGCTAATGTTTTTGGAACAATGTCCTTTGCTATAGAAGTTGACCGGTATGAGAATTACAAGTCATGTGCCACAGATCAGAAATGCGGAAATTTTAATGAAGGCTCAATTTGCAGCTAGGCCTATCATTATATTAGTTTCTATACAATCATAATAAAAACATTTGAAATCTAAAGCTATACCGGTACCTACTTTTATACGTTAGTAGATAGGAATTGAGGTAGCTAGCCCTTCATATGGTGGATCCAAGTGGATCCAATATGGCGTCGATGACGTATTTCCGGTCACGTGACAGCCGCCATCTTGTTTCCGGTCGCCATCTTGTTTCCGGCCGCCATTTTGTTTCCGGTCGCCATCTTGTTTCCGGCCGCCATTTTGGTTCCGGTCACGTGTTTCCGTCCGCCATTTTGTCCGCCATTTTGAATTTCCGTCCGCCATTTTGTCCGCCATTTTGAATTTCCAGTCGCCATTTTGTTTCCGGCCGCCATTTTAGCTTGGCCGCCATCTTGGCCGACATTTTAGCTCTGCCGCCATCTTGGCCGCCATTTTTGTTCAGCCGCCATTTTAGGTCGACCGCCATTTTCGCTCAACAGCCATTTTAGGTCGCCCACTC